>CAUYRH010031795.1:0-40146 GCA_963574655.1 Perodicticus potto
ATAATTTTTAAAATTTTGAAAATATAAAATGAAGTTAAGAATTACTGATATTCACCATGCAGATGAAATGGGCTCTGTCATTCACTTGGTCTGTCCCTGACACGTGCGCAGCGCCACGTCTGTTGGGGAGAGCAGGCTCCCTTCCCAGAGAAGGTGGCAGATCTGTTTCTTCCCAACTACTGTGATATCTAATCATGGTTTGTACTGGTAGAATTGAGCAAAGGTTTAACAAAGTGAATCTTCTCACCACAAGTGCTTTAAATAGTTTCCTGCCAAGAAACTGCAAAAAACTAAAACAATACTAATAATGTAAGCAAGAAAATGAGAAAGCTGAGTATCTTCTTATTCATGTATATTCTATTCATGTATCACATTATTATGGAAAAAAGAATAATTAAATTTTTAACTTACAAGGCTAAATGATGATTATATGAACTATAGATTTGCATCCACTATCATTAAAAATAAATCTCAATTTAGGGGAATAAGGACTTGATATTTTAGCTAGTAATTATATGAAACCGTATTAAAAGCTAAGCACTGAAAATGCGAAGGCAGGCTTCTACAATGTTTAAATCATATGATGCTTATCTTGGTCCTTTACAGTTTCACAGATTTTTACCAATAAAAATCTAGAAGTCTCTTTTGAGTTTCTTGTTTTATTTCATTTGGGTCTTTAATAGCAAAAGAAGAAAAGCTACAAACTTTAGGGAAACAGTTTTTCCTCCTGCAACAGAAAATGGTTGAAATCATATGAAGAAAACAATAAGGCAATAGATTAGAATATGTTTCTTTGCCAAAATCTGCTGTTAAAAGTTGTATAGAAATTTGAAGAAGCAAATGTTAAATTAAATATAGTATCGTTGGTTTGCTATACAGTTGGATATATATAATACTACATGTCAGCTTGTAGTATTTTATACCCTCTTCCAATAATGAAGTATATGAAAACCTTATTTTTGTAAGCCATTAAATAGAGTTGCACTGTTAACAAATTGTGTTCTCAAAATAAGTAGTTTCTTGGATTGAAAAATATTATTTAATGGTTATGTTGGGTGATTAAGAACTGATGGAGTAGCTATCTTGATAGAGAAAAAGGCCAAAACGGCTGGGGTAGACCTGTCATTCCCCAAACTGGACCATAATCTTCATGATCCTCCAGCGTCCTTTGAGCATCGAATCCCAGCTCCATCCCTCTGGCACTCTCACTCAAATAATTCTCACCCCCACTTGGCCCTTCCACCCCTTAAGCCTGATAACTTTGCATGAGCCACTACTCCCTCCTCTCCTCAGTTCCTTCCTCGCCTGGCTTAGCCTTCATGCTCCTTCAATCCCTTTTCTAGATCCCTTCTTTATAGTAGTTCCTGAAAAGTCACCTCCCAAACACAAGTGAAGTTCACATCTGATGCAATGCCTGACGTTAGGTGGTAAAATGTACATCCTTACCAATGGATTTGAATTTAAATAAACAACCTAAACTTCTGGTTTATTTCCATAAACACTGTAGTTGGGGACAAGATTGGCAGAAAAACAAAAGAAATAAGTATTAAAAAAAAAAAATATATATATATGTATAAATATATCAAAGTAAAAAGAGGAATCCAACAAATCAACCATGAAATCAGAGACCTAGAGATGTGGGATAGTTCAAGGTCATAGGGGAAAGGTTGTGATGGGAGAATGAACAAAATAACTCAATTTTGAAAACAGAGAGAAACGGAGACCTATGTTGGCACTAAACCAGGACATGAATGCTCACAGCCACTCAGTTGCCCAAATGTCCCAATGTCCAGTGAGTAGATGGTCCAGGGCAGTGTGGTGCAGGCACAGTACACACCACTGAGCAATAGAAAGGGACCAAGTGTGGACACACAAAGTGGGCGACTCTCAAAGGCTCCACACTGAGTAAAGGAGGGACTCTCAGAGGTCACAACTGTGTGGGGCCATTCAGGTGGCATTCTCACAGAGCCACAACTGCAGTGGTGGGGACCAGATCAGTTGGTGCCAGGAGGGAGGGGCAGGCAGGGTTGATTGACAGGGACAGCAGCAAGCATTCAGGGTGAGGGTAGAGTTCTGAGTTCAGGTAATGGTAGGAGTCACACTGATTTATACATGTGTTAAAAATTCAACTGTACACTGAAAGAACAAACTTTTTAAAGGTAATTTAAGAATTTAAAAAATGATGTTGAAAATGCATTCATTACATGTAAATTTCCCTATTAAGAACTCGACTAAAGAAACAGTCCAAAAGGCTTAGGAGAATATATGGCTAATGAAAATGACAGCTTCTAATTGTCTATAATTTTATCTATAATTGTCTATAATTTTGAAAAAATAACTTTTAAAGATTATTTATTGCTAAGAAGCATAAAATGAAATATATGAATAGTAAATACTGTTTCAACCAAAAATCCCCCACACACATTAAATAATATATATTTGAAAGTACATGTGTTTGAACAGTGCATGGAGTCCTCAGGCCTCTTGCTTAGACGTGTGGGGGCAGAACAGTCCTCAGAGCAGCTCTCCAGCTCCCAAATTCTATTATTCTGCCACCTCCCTTGTGTGACTGTAAAGCAATGAGATGATTTATTCATTCGATCCTATGAAAATCAGTTCTTATTTTACAGTATTCTGAGAATGTTCTCTTATTTCCTATCTTTTTAAAAGGCTTTCTTCCTAAGATGCTATTTTTCAAAATCAGATGAATTCCTGAAAGAGCCCCTCTTCTCGCTGCCAATCTCACGGCAGATGCAAGCTTTCTTCTTTTCCTTTGGGATGAAGGAGAGCTCAATTCATCTTAGACTATATTCTGTGCATGGTGGCTCTGGGTCAGCCCTTCACACTCAGGAAATGATACAGAGCTTCCAAATAGCCCAAGACTTCAGGGTTCCACAGTGAAGATGAGGGTGGAGAATTTAGGGTGTCTAGGGAAACGAATCTCAAAGTGTGTAGGAAACAGATCATTCTTAGAAAGGTAAACAACAGATACATAGTTTAACTCAAAGTGAAGTAGGACAAAGAAGGATTTAGTTTTAATTGACAAGTATGTAAGGTTACATGTGTAAGACCCTGGACTTTCTGCTGTGAAACTCGAGGTCCTGTAATTTCAGGATTTATGCATTCTCTAATAAAAAATGCAATTTATCTATGGGTGATTTTCTGTATTTATATTCGTGTGTTTTATTTGTTTTTTGCTTTTTACTAAAAATGACCAATTTAGAGAGTACTTTAAAGTTATGCGTATGTAGAGCAAATCCCTGAATGAAGGGAACATTTCAAATGAAGATATTCCTGTAAATATACAGAAAATATTTTTCTGTAGATTTCAGCAGTCTGAATTAGTTCTACTCACACTAACAACTCTAATAAACAAACAGTAGGACCTCAATTCCTTATAACAATGTATTTGACTTGCTTATGCCTCTGTGTTCTGCTCACCTGGTGGCTCTCCTGTCCAAAGAGATTCAGGGACCCAAGCTCATTGGGCATTGTGACCTCACAAACCCTTAACCTTTTGGTTCTGTTTTCCCAACTGACAGAGGAAGAAAACAGGGTAGACAAGACTCACGTGTTTCCTATTCAACTGGCTAGGAAGGGACAGGTGACAAGTCTACTTAAATTACAAGCATAAACTGGTCCCTTGACTCTACATAGATATAGAGCCTGAGGAGTGTAGCCTCTGGCTCTCAATTATGTAACCACATGATTAAGCTATGAAGGCTGCCCTCTTAACAGAAGGGAACACTTGTGCAGTGTACCCCTGCACCGCTGTACAGGTACCTTTGTGTTTTATTACACCTTCAGAAGTTAGTTTCCTTTTAGTGAGAGCTGGTGTCCTGCCAAAGCAAGTGAACACACTAATCCCCAAGGAGTGGAAGCTCGGAGGGAAGAGAGAAAGCTCTGATTCTCTGGGACCAGAGAAGCTCTGAAAGGAGGAGAGATGTCTGGAGATGATGCTCACTGGATGGACCTGCTACGCTTGGAGACTGGACACTAATGAGGTAAGAACTCTGATACCAAGTGGGGCCTAGAAGTTAGGAATAGCTTCCAGGACCAGCTGTTAATTATTTTTCCTGTGTAAATGACTTCTGTTACCTTGATATGTTCAGTCAAATGCTGTATAAGTTAAAACTTGCTCCTCTTAGCTGTGGTGTAAGAAATTTGGGAAGCAATGCCCATCCCCAAAGTCCAAGGTGGGGTCACTAGTAAAGACACAATACAGCCCAGGAGAGAGGTGGTCATAACCACTAGGGGCAGAGGCCATGGCAGGATAACAACATCAGATGTCTAGAGTGGGAAATCAAACATACTTATTTTTGAGTGTGTGTGTGACAGCACCCTGGAAAACTGAAATCATTTCCTCCAAGTCTCTAGAAGTCTGGTCTATAGTAAGTTGCGAATAAAAATAAACCATATGCTAATTATACTGCCACGAGTAGGCGACCCAGTAAAACATGGGTGCATGTGAGCAAATATTTATTTTTTATATTCTTAAATATGGTGGGAATTTACAAATGGCAAAATATGTAATCATATTTTTTTTTAGGTCAGGACTGGAGCAAAAGCATCTAAATACATCATTTGAGTTTATTGAAAAAAGCCTGCTGAGTTTGAGACACATGTGTGAAAGATGAAGTGTCCCAAGTGTGCGTGTGAGCCTTGAGGATGTCCAGAAGGCTCTCTCAGATTGAATGTGGTCCTAACAGAGCTGGGTAGACAGATCCAATGTCCTCTCCACTTTCCTCTCAGCTATCTGTACCATGAATATAATAAGTCTTACTCTATTTTAAGCACTATTGATTCATTTGGGAAAGAGAAGACTAAATTTCAGTAAATGAATGTATAGGACAATTGGGAAACAATCACTTTAGTTTTTAAAAGAATTTATTTTCCATAATGCTATTTCATAGACAATTTGGTTCTATTTCCCATGTTCTGCCTCCAGAGTCTTAGAACTATCACTTCTGCCAGAGAAAGATGTGAGGATGTTGGCAACTGGGACACCAAATGGCAAGTGAGCTTGCCTTTCTCAGAAAATGAAGTGGGCTGCTATGATCCACCTCTCAGTAATTCTCAATCCATTCTCAATATATCCCAAGGGAGATTTCATTCTTGCTACAAAGTAAGAAATAACAACAGTAACAATCACAGCTGTAATAGAACATATTATGAGGAACATTCTTTAAAAGCCTTTAAAATGCTACCAGGAGAGTTTTATGGCGGCTCTAAGTTGGAACTCAGCCAGGCTCAAAAACAAGAGGGGAGGAAGTTCCAGTGGTGGCCCCAGGAGGGCCCCAGCTCAGCGTTTGCATTGCTATTTGTCTTTTTTTGATAGTATCACCACTGAGTTCATGAACACCCGGAGGAAATACTAGGCACAGCTTGAGCTGTTCAAAGCCATCTTACTATAAAAGGTGACTTTTCTTTTTAAACTATAAAGCACTTTTTGTAATGAGAAGTTAAGACTCAGATACCAGTGAGCACGGCCAGTTCCATTTACCTCTTCCACTTTACTGCTGTTCTGTGTTAACACTGGAAATCAGATACCAAAGATGAGAACTAGGGTTATTTTGCTGGGTGCCTATTTTTCTAAATGCGAGGCCTTATGGTCTTACAAGCTTGAATCATTCTTTGGAATCCATAGGAGGTTTGTTTGTAGAATGTTCTCCAAGTGTCAGCCCCTTTGCCTGACATATCTAAGCGCTAAACATTTCTCCTGAATTTTCCAGAACTCCAAATTTCAGCCATACTACACCAAGGCTTTTACACCTACAGGGAATAGGACAAAAACATCTTTACTCTCACATCGTCTAGGTTTTACCGAGGTGAAAGACTCTGAAGTGTAAGCCACCTATGGAGAGAGCAGTGAGAGCTAATTCCAGCTCTTGGTGGAGACGCCGCTCTCTAAAGCAGAACAAATACGTGGGTTAAGAGCCCTGTCCAACCTTAACAGACTCATGCCTTTGCCTAAGAGGGATGCCCTTGTTTAGTCCTTATCTAGACTTCTCATAGATACTTTTGTGAAGTTTTCTTGGAAGTGAAGGGTTTACAAATTCCCAATATGTTCCTGTATTTCCCAATGGATTCTTCAGATGACTAACTATATCCTATAAAGAAGCAAATTTTTTGAAGTTCAGAATCAGGCAAATAACCCTTAATGCTGTTACTATAATTCTTCTTCTTTTCCAAGTGCTTGTGTCTTAATATTCTTAAAATAACAGAAATTTTGTTATATTGGTCATTGGTTTAAGGATCTAGAGGATTGGTTTTCAACCTGTGGGTTGTGACCCCTTTGTAACAATGAAAATACATCGCGGCATTAGGAAGGTTGAAAACCACCGATCTAGAGACTGGATCTGGTTGCAGAAACCAACACTTTGATTTAAAGGTCCTTAATAAAGGTGCATTTCTACATTCCCTCCTTACAGTGTTAAAGCAAGAGCTGCTTTCAGTAAACTCTGTGGAGCAAAGGTATAGATAATCCCAGTCATCAGGATTTTATTGAGTGACTTGAAAATATAGCTATACAATAGTGTGCTAATATATCAGTGATTAGCTTAGCTGCTTAAAACACAAAATTTGAGGTCCGGGCATCAGTTTATATTTTATGTAATCCAGTTAGTTTTTTCCCCATCAGGAAACAAAATATCCTATGAGTGCACGATGCCAGAAACAAAAAAGTATGGGGTTAAAAATGGATTCTAGGCTCAACCCTCACTCATTATCTGCATCTTCACTATACTGAAGTAGAACCTCCATACCTGACCACCTCCCTATTCTGACCACCTCGAGTTGACCAATTTCATAGATCGGACATGACCACATGTAGTCAGTGGAAGTTCCCTATGTTGCCCCCCTCTGACTGTTGACCAGTTTGTTATAGTCCCCTGGGTGGTCAACTTACAGAGGTTCTGCTATATTTCACTGTGAAGGAACATGACTGTCTTTGAGCAAATTCTTCATCCTACCTGAGCCTCAGCTTCCATATCTGAAATAGGGACCATCAATAGTATCTTCTGTTGGAATTAAATCACAAAATATCTTTATTACAAATTACTTGATGCTTAGCAAATAATAACTAAAAAAATGTACGATTATGACAATGATCATGTCCAGTTCATAAGATGAGTAAGAAATGACAATTTAGAGTTTTTTAAAAATGTTTTAAAAGCTTTGCCTTTCTGATTAATTGTCTGACAGTGCTGATTCTGATACTTGCCCGGGATGTTTCATGCCTTCTACTTAAACTTGTCTGTGTTCTCTTAGACTAACAGGGTAAATTATCTGTGTTGCCAAACTTCCCACCTTATGTGGTGCAAGAAGACCAAAGAAAATTATTTTTGAGTAAACAAACATTACGTGGAAAGTCATGTTTACCAACAGTCCTAATCCTATACCCAGCTAAGTTCTGAATGCTATTAAGTAGTGGATTTTGTTTGCTCCAAATGATGTAACCTTCTTTTATGTTCTCTGATGAAAAGTTCTCACCTTTAGAGACATTTTTGACACTACCCTCTGTTCCTTAGCTTCAGCACCACCAGTCACCTCTCGCCCCGCCAGCCCCATCAAGAGATGCTGAAAATCCCGTGGCCTCTTCAGTTACTGTCCCATGTAACTCCTCTTCTCTCCTCCCACTCACTGCTCTCCTTCAATTCCCAAGCTCTTGTGACTGTCTCTCTTAACTCCAGTTCAGGCAACAATCATAGCTGTAAAAAAACACCCATAATTTCTCTGAAATTTTCAGTAGTGTCTCATTCATTTCTAAACCAAAAACTTATGAGGATGAGACCTGAACAATCCTCAATATGCTGCCCAGGTATGTTCCCAAGACCCATCTTTCTTCATTGCCTTGTTTAGACCTTAACGCTTCTTAAACATTTTCTGCTTCCAAATTGTCCTCTGCTCATGAATTTCTCTATGTCTGGAATATGGTCCTCTTAATATCTTTTTTCTTGAAATTCTTTGCACCTTTTTGTCCTATATGAAATGAGTATTTCTCTATAGAATATTTTATCAAATCACCCTTCCACAGGATAATTCCTAAAGATTTTTCTTATACGTGCTTATGATCACATTGTCACTGTCTAGCTTGCTATGTTGTTATAATCAATTTCTAATTATTACTGACAAGCATTAAATGATATGAATGTTAGATAAATGTGGCTTATTATTTGTAATTGTATTTATTTATTGCTAATATTATTTTGTTTTGTTCTAAAGATAATTATGCATTCATTCCACCAATATTTAAGATAGAATATTTGAAGCAATCCCCAAATCTGACATGGTAATTTCTGAGGACCCAAACTCACTCTATGTTATAACAATGATGTTTGGTAGAACACTTATTTGATACTGTTTTAAAAACTTTTTATTGATTTTTCTTCCATTTGGTTGCTTTCATGACCAGGGAAAAAACCTTCAAGTGAAAATATAGCTGAAAAGAATGAAAGAGAAGTGGTAATATAAAGCCTCACATTTAACTGCCACAGCAGGAAAATTCAAAATTGAATTCCAACCCTAGTTATTAAACACCCTGATAAAACCTCCCTCAGACTTCACCGAGCCAGGCAATTTTTCTCTTTTCCCCTCTGATGCTGGAGTTGCAAGAGAAAGGCTGGATGGCTGCCACAAGGAAATAAACACTATTCCATGGAGGTCTTGTGGAATGAGAGCTGCTGACTGAGGCTGGATCTGCTCATACTCTGAGATGTTGATAGCACATGGGGGTGGTCAAGGGTCAAAACACACCACCATGCACCACCTGGAGACCCAAATCCTCAGTGTAGCTTTTGAGACTAATTATCCACTGACAGGTTCTTTTTCTTCTGTAGTGCCTCAGTAAATGTTCTGTTCAACAGATAATTGAATGGGTACATTAATGAACAGGTGAGGGCTCAGAAAGACATGGGATGAGGTTTGAGGGAAGGCTTTTTAGAGGAGCTGAGCAATGGAGGGTAAATAGGAATTACTCTCCACTGACGAGAGCTTGGAAAGACTGAAGGGGATATAGTTAGCTGAGATGATGGCAATGGAACGAGGTAAAATTAAGGGGCTAGAAACCACTTTATTATCAGAAGGAAGTGAAAACCCTCTCAGCAGTGCTGGAGAAGAGATTAAAGTGGGGGTAAAGGAGGATAGGTGTTATGGATGAAGAGCTACTATAAATTAAGAGAGAATATAGCTATTAGGTACCCTCATGAAACATAATATTTATATTTAGAAAGTGAAGGCCCATGGAACAATTGAAGATTGATGAGAACTCTTCTTACTCTTTACCATTGAGATGTGGTCTGTCCTTGAATCAGGTCACACTCTGTAACACTTTGCCCAAAAGAAGACACTGAAGGTGACGCTTT
This sequence comes from Perodicticus potto, assembly GCA_963574655.1. Taxonomy (NCBI): domain Eukaryota; kingdom Metazoa; phylum Chordata; class Mammalia; order Primates; family Lorisidae; genus Perodicticus; species Perodicticus potto. The sequence goes on from CAUYRH010031795.1 coordinate 9,363, forward strand.
GCCAGTTTCTGGGGGCCTAAACTGCCAGCTTCTATTACCTGTATCTTGGACCACTTTCTCTAGGGGCCCTGACTCCTGACACTGCCCATCTAGGAAAGGCTGTGTGCTGTTAACCATCAACAACCATAGCTGAACCCCTCTTTCCAGCCACCTCCACCAGCTGACTACTACCAAACAAATAGAAAATTGTCCAGCCCAGCCCAGCCCTGCCCAAATTTGTAACTCACCTAACAGTGAGATAATGACATGGCTGCTGATCAAAGAAGCCAACTTTGGGGTGGCTTGTTAACATAGCAATAAATACCTTTTAAAAGGGAAAATAAGAACTAATGGGGTGTGTGTAATACATTCTTATTTTCACAGTACCAAGCTTTTATATGTGTTCATAAGATGGAGCTGTCACTGGGCATCTTTTTTGCTATTACACTCTTGCTTCTGATTGTAGATTCACTTCCTTTTCATATACCAATTCCTGATGCTGAAATTAAACTTGGAACAATAAAAAAAAATTCTGTTGGCTCTATTCTTATGTTCTGTTCCTAGGTAATATAATAAAAAATGAATAAAAAAATCCATCACTGCTGTTGTTCAGCACACACAATCACATGCAGCATATTGTGGTACACTCTCCTGTGCATGACAGAATTAAAGGTGAGAAGGAAATGATCTTAGTGATTCGATCAATGACAGAAAGGACAAGTTTCTGAATATTCCTGATCTTTTCTATCACTCTCCTCTGGATGCTTGACACTAACACTATCCCTTGGCACAGAGAGAAGCTCAATGGCTGCTAGCAGGGCCAACAGCGTTCAATACTGATATCCTCTTCTCACTGGTTCAGGCTAAAGTTAACACAAGGGGCATCTTTTTCTCTCTGCGGCCTCTTCAAGTCTAGAAGCCTAAATCTGTATGCTTTCATTTAAAAGCGACAAATGCAGCTGCACAATGCTTTACCAGGTCAACTGGTGTCTCGTGATTCCATCTCTCACCACTCCTCTCACTCTGCTCCTCTTCTTTTTCAGATATGTGATCACCTTAATGACGACTCCTTAAGGATTCCTCTCAAGCCTCCAAAGGTCTTATTCAAGATACTGCAATTGCCCACATTCTAAAATCTCAAAGCTGCAAATGTTGGCGTGGATGTGGAGAGAAGGGAACACTTTTACACTATTGGTGGGACTGCAGACTAATACAGCCTTTATGGAAAGAAGTATGGAGAATCCTCAAAGAGCTAAATGTACACATTCCATTTGATCCTGCAATCCCATTACTAGGTATCTACCTGGAAGAAAATAAATCATTTCATCACAACATTTGCATTAGAATGTTAATTGCAGCTCAATTCATAACTACCAAGACATGGAAGCAACCTAAATGCCCATCAACCCATGAATAGATCAATAAACTGTAGTATATGTATACCATAGAATACTATTCAGCTATAAAAAGGTAGAGACTTTAAATCTTTTGTATTAACCTGGATGGAGTTGAAACACATTCTTCTTAGTAAAGTACCACAAGAATGGAAATCAAGTATGCAATGTGCTCAATACTAATATGAATCTAAAAGAAAAACAGCTACATGCCTATATGAGAGAATAACACAAATATATTCAAGTGGGGAAGAGGGGGGGAGAGAAAGAGGAAAGGAGAGGAGGGAGGGTTACTGGTAAGCTCTCTCCTGATGGACACATCGTGAGGGTGCACGGCACACCCCCTGGGTGAAGGGCTCAACTGCCTCAACTACATCTTGAACTTTACCTTAGAAACACAAACAACATAACCTAATTGTTTGTACCTTCATATTAAACTGAATTTTAAAAAATTGGAAAATAAAATAGAAGTGAAATAAATGTTAAAGATACCATTTACAGCAGCATCAAAAGTATAAAAAAAAGATACTGCTATTAAAGCCTTTTCTCTATCTTAGGCCCATTTTCATTCTGTAGGAAGAAAGGAATCTTTTATTTACATTTATATTAGAGAACATAATGGTTTGATTTATTGGATTACCAAAGCAATGCAATTTTAAACAATAAATAACAGATTTAGATACTCTATGCAGCAGTTGTTAAACAACTCTGTTTCTCTATTACATTTTGGTATAGAAGTACAAATTTTCCCCTTCTCTGATGATTTTGGTTTTTTATGGCATACAAAATATCTTCTTGTTTTATAGAAAAGGCTTTTGTCATCTGCCATATCTTCAATTAAATCAAGAGTAGATCTTTGATTATTGAGTTTTGAGAAGGATGAATATAACAAACCAACTTGTGGCAGAGCAAATTTTCCATAGAGCAGCAAAACCTCTATGTAATTGATACTTGTAATTGATATTTTAAGCTGTCGTATATTTGCCAAGTTTCCAGTTAAAACAAATCTATAAAAGTAAGATATTATGAATAAATCTCAATGAGCAATGAGATCAGTTTGGCATAGTGAACTCTCTGAAATGCAAAAGCATTTTACTTGAAAGTTTTATGTTGTTGAAATAAAAAGAGACATGATGTATGTTAAGGTGGAGGGGAAGTGAGCTTCAGGCTTTGGAGAATCCTGAATGTGCCTCAACCAGTAATATTTATGTGTTACATCTACATATTGCTTTACATGGTTCACAATATCCCTCATCTACGTTATTTTTGAGTGTGCTTTCCAATTCTCCAAAATGGATCCTATTATTTTCATCTAGCAGATGAGGAAATGGAGGCTTATATAATTTATGCTCATCACAGTCACTATTTACCTAAAAGTGCTGTGGCTGAGGCAGGTCATATAGATGATTACTCAGTGAGTGTTTTCAACTGAAGTTGGAATCTTTGCTGACGGTGGAATGTTACTCTGGTGTTGGGCAGAGGTGTCTGGATAGACAGAATTTGCAAAATGATACATGGCAGATTGTATAAATGTTCATATTTCTGGAGTAATAGTTAAAACATAGTTTAATTAGATAAAAAATTTTTCTGTATCCACACCCTCAGGTGCAACAGCTTTAATTTTCAGTGGATTGAGGCAGTGGCCAGATTCCTACTATAAATTTATTCTTGTGGCTCATTAGTAATTTGCATCAAAGAAGGATCAGCAAGGTGACTGCAAAAAGTGTCCGAAAGACCCCACAAGATTACAAACTCAGTATAAACCAGGCTATCCCAGCTCAATGGTGAACTGCAGGCTGCAGTTAAGGGCAAGAGAGCGGGAAATCCCAGGGCCACTCTGCCTGCAGAGTCCTAACCTAGCATCAGCAGCTGGTCTCACAGTAGCCTGTTGCCACCTGCAAGGCCAGGCCAGCAAGGATGTCCTCTATCCCACTGCTGTGTCAGCATGGCCATGATGACAACTGTGGGGTCAAGAGGCCCCAGCAAGTCAGCCACATATTTCACAAATGAGGCTGAAAATGAGAAATTCCAGAAAAACACTGGTATAAATACATTTCCTATTGTACAAAAAGGAGGCCAGATGGAAATACCCTCAAGTGCTTACTCACTGGAATTACAAAATATTGTATAAATCCACTTTTACAAAGATTATTATGAGATCTTTCCTGATAGAGGACAAATGCTTTCCCCTTTTGTACAACTGTGGCTAATATCACTCTCAGGGAAGTCCTGGCAAAACCAAAAACAATATGCAGCTTTGTGATTTTAAGAAATATTTACAAGATGTTCTGACCTTTAGAAGAAGGAAGCCCAGCCGAAGGTAAATAATATTTATCACTAAGAAGAGGGATTAAGGGTAATACTTATTTTCTTATTTATATTCTGTCATTTTCCATATAGCATATGCTATCTTTATAAACAAAAACAATATTTCTTAGTGCCTTGCTCTTCCCCTCTGCCCGACCATGGTATTACCCCGTTATCTTCAATCAGGTCAGAATCAACTACTTATTGAACACATACTGCCCTTTTTCTAATCAATTATTTTTGTAGCAGTTATCTACAAATACTGTCTGTCTTAAAGGCTCACTATTACTATTTTGCAGATATTGTACTATATGTGCATTGTGGGATTGAGTACAGCAGGGAAGTAATCTATTTAAAAATATAGACTAATGGAATATCTGAAGTGAATTTGGAGGGAGTATACTAGAACAAATTGAAAGCTGAAGTTATCAAGAAGGCCTTTCTGGAAATGACAGCATGCAAACTAGACTATGGAAGTGGATTTTAACTTGCTGAAATAGAAGAAGGGAATCATTGAGAAGAAGGAACCCTGGCTAGAGGTCCAAGAGCTCTGGGTGATGTCAATGAAATAGAAAAATAATATTTCACAAATTTAATAATAAAAGTCAAAAAGCAGTTCATACCAATGGGCCAGTGATAAATATTATACATTGAGTTCAGAAAAACCATGTCCCCATGAGTAGTTAAACTGGAGGACAAATAAATAATGCCTACAGGAAGGAAGGAAAGGCAGGGCTCCCATCCAGCTCAGGGCACTCTGCCCCGCATCTGAGCGGGTCAATTCCCGTCTCCATTTCCTCGTGTCCACATATTCACATCGTGGGAGACCACAAAACCTCTATGACAGCACAGCTCAGATTTTGTGAGATGGTCCAAATTCCGAGTATTCTACTCTACTCTCCCCAGAAACATTCTAAGGTCAAAATGTTGGTCTGTCACCATGAAAGTTTGAGACAGACTGTGGTCTGGTCTACTGTTCCACTTCTAGGAGACACAGTGGACTGGGTCCTTTCTGATTCACACGTTCGGGTTTCAACTTGCCTGGCTTATCCAGGTTGCTGGCACAGCTTCATCTGTTTCTGTCCCCGCCGATCCTAACTTGATTTTTCTGTATCCCAAAACTTTTGTAATGACCCACATACACAGAAACAATGGCGTTTATATGAATGGATTACAAATAGTGGTGAGGATCTGATCTGAACAGAGAGAAGGATGTACAAATGAAGATGCTTGTTTTAAAACAAATATTGCCAAGAACGAGTTCTTTAAATTATGTTTTATAAATTCACCTTGGACACAAGAAAGAATCATTTCACACACTTGGACATAGAAAGCTATGGTAGCAAAAGGAGGCTGGGGTATTTATCCAGTAAGTAATGAGTTAAGGAGATTCTCAGAAGGGCCCTTAGGGTGAGTTAAGGAGATTCTCAGAAGGGCCCTTCGTCCCTCCCGTTGAGACTTTCCTGTCTTACTCAGGGACTGAGCTGGACGGATAGGCCTGGCCGCACCTTAAGTGGTGAATCAGGGCACGCAGCGCCAGCACACAGAGTGCTCTACACAGAAGGCAAATTCATCTACATCCATTAAACCACCACTTATCAACAGTGGACTTTTCCTGTGACTTGGGAAAAAACAGGACAAAAGGAGTTGATAATATTGTTCCCAAACACTGGCGATAATGGAGTCAAGTGACCTGTCTCTGGTAATGCACTGGGTACTCCAGCACCCTCTGTGGTCACAGCCTGGCTCACCCCACTCTGCAGATGTCAAAACAGCACTAGGCTGCAGAAGCCATGAAGAGACTGGTGTCCAAATTCGCCTTTCAAGTAAACCATGAAAGGCTGCTGTGTAATCTTTTAGATTAAGTCCTGATAAAACAAAAATTCTAACCTAAATGAGTTAAGATGGTGTAATGCTTCCTACAGGTCCTATTCATTCCCAAAGTAATTAGTTTTCAGTCAGAGAGTGGCTGAGAGTTATGAGGGTGGGGACATACGTGTTTACATGCATGTATGTGTGCATACGTATTTGTGATGTGGGCAGTGCAAGGAAAACCCCAGTGCTGCCCTTACAGATACCTACTCTCAGAAACTGTGCAGCAGGACGGCATGGCTGCCTCTGTACTTAACAAGTAGGGTAGTGAACTGTGTCCTCAACTCTGGCTTTGCACCTTCAGGGAACTGTGAATTGTTCTTGTATTCATCAGAAGTTGCCCCATTCCAAGTAGCTGGATCTAGTGAGAGGAACTCAGAAGAATCATTCCAAATGAGGAGGCGAGGAGGCCATGTCATAGTGCAGCCAGCTGCACGGCTCAAGAGCCAAATGTGTCCTCTTCCCCCCAAGTCTGTAATCAGTGGGGACACACTGGGAGTTTTAAATTTGCCGAGAAGGGTGTATTTGTACCATAGAAACTGGCAACAGCAATACAGCAGGGCTCTCTCGTTGTCCTCAGAATCTGCTGTTAAACTTTCCCCAACCTTTAGATAAAAGCTAATTTTGAGTCAAAAAGATGAAAACATCCTGACCAAGGAGACAGAAGTCAAAGCTTTGCAGAGTCCAAGAAGGGAAGGATGGTGGCTGGTTTCCGGGATGAGAGCACAGCCATCCACCTACATGCAGCCTTGGATGGCAGGGACACTGTGCTTTTGATAGTGAATGAACATTAAGTATTACTTTTGAGTTGCCAACCAATTTAGAAACAGAAATAAAGCGTAAGATGGGGAATCAACTTATATTTTATTCCTAATAAAACCCATCAAAAGTAGCAGCTTTGGATTTTTGGTCAACAATATTGACCAATAATTTGCCTCAGAATTAAACAACTATACCCACTTACGTCAGAACAAGTGAGTAAAGGGAATGTACGGAGAGGAGGCTGAGGGCACAGAGAACCTCCTAGGTGACAGAAATTGAGGTGCAGAGGACAAATGTAAAGGACCTGGAAGTCCCATGCAAGAAGTCCCCCGTTGAGCCCTGCAGGCTCCCCGTCCCTGTGCTGACGGCTTTGCCATCCATTTTGCCCCTCCCAATTTTCAGTTGACATTTTAATTTTTTTTGAATTTAAAATTAACATGAGGGAACAATTGTTTACATTACATTTTTTTCAATTCTAAGGTAAAGTTCAAGCTGTAATTGAGCCCTTCACCTAGAGGGTGTTACATTTTAATTTTTAATTCTTATACTGAGCTGTTTTATCATAAACATATACAAATTTTTGAGGCTTATCTACTTCTCGATCCATGAAATTTGGGACTTATCTTGAATATCTATTTTGTAAAATGAAGAAATGACTGTCTTTGAGGTGTTTTCACTTCTTTTCTCTCCATTTCTCGGCTTTTTTTTAAACCTATACTTTCATTTTTACATTATTTATATTTATCACATTTACATTTTGTCCTTTACCAACCACAGTTACATGCTTTGCCTATAGGTGGATTCTGGAAGTTCAGTTAAATAAACAAACCTGTAATAATGCTAAGCTTATACAACTATATTCACTCATTGGAACCTTAAGGTTGGATCCCACTTCTGCATTACCACACCTGGGTCACTTAAAGGGAAATATTCTGAAATTCAAATCAAATTAATTATTCCGCATATACACAGCTATGATTTAATGATAAAGATAATAAAAAAAATCATTTTGCTTTGTACATGGACAGCTTTCTAGCACAGGTTTTTGCTGTTCCTCTGTGTCACCCTGCCTTTCTTTCTGCATGTTAACAAAAACATACACGCATTCTTCATGTGAATACTCAGCCTTCCTCTCATTAACTGATTGCCCTAAAATGCCTCCTTCCTTCTCAGGTCTGCTCCCAAGCTGTATTTTAGAATTTTCTTACTGAAGCCCATGGCTTCCTTCCTTTATCTTGGGCTTCAGTTTTATTTTCCAAGTAGTACATTTTCTGGTCCATGTTCCCCTTTGGGAGTTCTTTTTATTCACTCTGAGTTGCCAATCTCTTCCACTTTGTTGAATTCTCTTGTACTTGGTGAAGTCCACATGGTCTAATAGATATTTTTGGGGAAGCTGCACGGGAGGTAAAGAGTTCTGGATCCTTCATGTCTGAATGTGTCCTTCCTTGTTTGCACATTAAAAAGAAATTTGAATGGCATTAGGATTCTGTGTTGGAGGCATCTTCTCCTCAGACCTTTACTGGCATTCACTTGGCTTCTAAAATTAACATTAGAAGACTGACAGCAAGTTCTGCACAGGGAACAGGATGTGGCTGAATCCTCCCACAGCTGGGGCAGGGGGCAGGGGGAAACACTCTACTCTGGGACTCCATCTTGATTTCTCTTGGCTAAATGATAAAGAATATTCCCAGCAGCCTCTTTGCTATTAATTTTGACTGATTTTCACAACCTTCTAGGGAACAGAGTAAATTATACTCTAGTCTTCCTCTGAGGTGCATAATTTGGAGTCCTGTTTTTATAGTTTTGTTCTTTTTTCTGTCTTTATAGACCAAACTCTTCTTCATTTTGAAGAGTGCTATTCTGTGCTGATTTTGGACGAATTCCACTGGTTTAACAGAAACTTCACAGAGCTATTAATAAAAAGAGGCAAAAGCTTCAAAAGTGTTGGCACGATTTGAAAATGAAATGATAGCTGGGCCAGGAGGCATGGACCATTCGTTATTGAGATAATCAGCATCTTGACTAACATATACACCTTAAATATTATTTCTGAAAAATGACCACACTTGCAAATCTCCACCCTTAAACAGACAGGTGCATACTCTGCATTTGTCCTGCAGCTTTGCTCACAATTTACATTTTCCAAGTTACTCTGAATTGTCATATTTATGGTCATACTTTTGTCTTTCTTTTGGTGCTTAAAAGAAAACTTTGTGCCATTGATTTATTTTTGCGAATGTGCACTGGAGAAAGAAGACACGGTAATAGTAGGACGGATGTAACCGGTGACATGCAGTGACATAAAACGTGAGCTGGAATGGTCTGCAGGCTCTGACTGTACTTTCAGAGAGTGAAAGGACCACAACAGAACTCTAGCTGGAGGAGTGCCGCAGGGGTCAGAATGTAAAGGACTTTCTAGAAAAGTGACACTTGAAATTTATAAAATTAATGTAAGTAACAATATTGAAACAGTTTAGGAGAGAACCATCAAAGACCTGTGGCACACGTGAGGGTCCCTGGAGCTGTTACTGGTACATAGAACACACCTGGAGAAGTGCTGGTCTGAAAGAACCTTCCAGATTGATCACTGGTATCTTGTTTACACAGCCTACATCTTCTAAAGCTAATTCTTCTGTTACGGACTCTCTCTTTCTCCTCTTAGACTGTCAGTTACTCGGAGGGGAGGAATGCTTCTAAATCTTTGAAAGCACTTCCTGGCATTTGACAAACCAACTGTAATCTGGAGATTTAGGAAATTCTATTGATTACTTGTGTGACAAAAGTATAGTAAAATGGTCTTAAATCATTTTGACAGTGGTTAAGAACATTTTATCCCACATTTTACATCATTCTTCTTCTGCCTGAAGTGATTAAAAACCTAAGATTTTTTATTTAATGTAGTTATCAAAAAAATAAGTTAATTTCAAAGAAAAAAAATACCACTTCAATAATTTGGACATTAACGAATTAGCAATAACAAAATGAGGAGTATGTCCCTTAACCTATCAATTACTAAAAATGCATCTCAAAGTACTATTTTTTTCTAATCCCGTGGCATTTAGTTGGTAAACAAGAATATGACAGAAAAACATAAACTGACGCTCACTGTAATAAATGCTCTCCATTAACACAAGGAGAACACAAAGTATGTCTTTAGTGTTCAGCCTTAGTCACACTCATGGTTTATACTTGTGTTCTGTCCCGCAGAGAAACAATAGAAAATAACAGAAAATCAAAAACAGAAGATGCAAAACTCAGGGTGTTGTGCTTACTCACAGGCAGTTCCCTGACCTTGTGAGTGACCTTCAGAGGCTCTACCATCTCTCAGTGCTTCCTGCTCCCTGTTTATGAAATACACGGAGAACTAAACCCATAGGAGACTCATACAAATGATTCCTAAGGAGAGGCTAAAGAATATGGGGTTACTTTTACTGGAAGAAAAAGAAGAGAGAGTAAAAACTTGAAAGTTTTCTTTAGAGATATTAATCAAGGGGAAAAAATGTATGTGAAGTAGCAGGTCCTGGGGAATTCATATAAAAAACCAGATGCATGAAAGAGTAAAGACTGAAAGGTGGTACTGGAAGGGTCCAGGCTCGGTACCTGAAGGGCTACCTTGTATTTACTGGAGACAGTCTCAGCATTTTCCTCCTTGAAAGTTGGTTTTACTCTGGTCAGAGGTAATATTGGGACTCTAACCTAATAATACATTTCCATAAATATTCCATAATAGGGTGAAGGTACCATCACTACTTGATGGCAAATGAATGAATAAAAGAGGGAATCAATACATAATATCATGGATATGACATCAGTATTTCCTTGGCACCTGTGATATATTAAATATTTTCTGTACATAAGTCATATACATTGATAGTGCTATAATTAAATTCTGTACATAAATCATATAGATTGATAGTGCTATAAGGAAGTATTTTCTATGAAGCAATCGAAAGCAAGAATACCTTACAAAATATTCATGCAGCAGAAAAATCACTTATACAGGCATACGTCATTTTATAGTGCTTTACTTTATTGAACTTTGCAGATATTGTGATTTTTACAAATAGAAGGTTTGTGACAACTTTGCATCAATTGTGTTGGCATTGTTTTTCCAACAGCATATGTTCACCTTATTTCTCTTGTCACATTTGGGTAATTCTTGCAACACTTGAAACATTTTCATTATTATTATATCTGCTCTGATGATCTCTGATCAGTAATCATCGATGTTACTATTGCAATTGTCTTGGAGCAACACAAACCATGCCCATATGAGACAGTGACTCCAATCAATAAACACTGTGAGTGATCCTTCTGCTCTACCAATAGACTCTCCCTCCATCTCTCTTCCTGTCCTTGGCTCCCTCTAATCTCTGAGGCACAACCATAATGAAATTAAGAAATTAAAACCTAGAAATGATTAAGTTCAGTGAGTAAGGGATGTTAAAATCTAGGACTCTTGTACCAAAGAGATAGCCAGAATACAAAGGAAATGTTCCTAGAGGAAGTTAAAAGTGCTACTCCAGTGAATGCATAAACAATAAGAAATTGATAGGGTGCTGGCCCCATGTGCTGGAGGTGGTAGGTTCAAACCCAGCCCTGGCCAAAAACTGCAAAAACAAACAAACAAACAAAAAACAATAAGAAATTGAAACATCCTTATTGTTGATATAGAGAAACACAACATTCTCTTAATCCAAAGAACCTAATCCAGAGCAAGGTTCTCGCTCTTAAATTCTATGAAGGCTGAGATCGTTGAGGTGAGGAAGCTACAGAAAAAAACCATGAAACTAGCAGAGGGTGGTTTATCAGGATTAAGGAAAGAAGGTATCTCTATAACATAAAAGTACAAGGTGAGGCAGTAAGTGCCAATGTAAAAGTTGCAGCAAGTTATCCATAATAACTAACTATGATCGGTGAAGAAAGTGTCCTCACTATACAACAGATTTCAATGTACCAGAAATAGCCTTCTACTGGAAGAAGATGTCTTCTAGAACTTTCATAGCTAGAAAGGAGAAGTCAATGCCTGGCATCAAAGCTTCAAAGGACAGGCTGATGTTCTTGTTAATGTAGCTAGTGGCTTTAAGTTGGAGCCAATGCTCATTTATCATTCTAGGAATCCTAGGGCCCTTAAGAAGTTCTAAAGTAACACTTTCTGCGCTGTATAAATGAAATAACAAAGCCTGGATGAGGGCACATCTGCTTTGGCATGGCTTACTCAGTATTTTAAGCCCACTTTAGAGACCTGCTGCTCAGAGAAGAAAGATTCCTTTCAAAATATTCTTGCACATTGACAACACACCTGGTCACCCAAAAGCTCTGATAAAGATGTACAAGGAGATGAATGCTGTTTTCATGCCTGCTAACCCAGCATCCATTCTGTGGCCCAAGGATCAGGGAGGAATTTTAATTTTCAAGTCTTATCATTTGAGAAATACATTTTGTAAGGCTATAGCTGCCATATACAGTGATGATTGTGAGGGATTTGGGAAAAATTAACTTTAAAATATTTTTTTTCTGAGACACAGTTTAACTCTGTCACCCTGGGTAGAGTGCTGTGGCATCATCATAGCTCAGAAACCTCAGTCAACCCAATCCTGGGCTCAAGTGATCCTCTTGCTTCAGTCTCCTGAGTAGCTGGGACTACAAGCATTGCCACCACATCCAGCCAGTTTTTCTACCTTTAGCAGAGACAGGGTCTTACTCTTGCTCAGGCTGGTCTCAAACTCCTTGAGCTCAAGCAGTCCACCTGCCTCGGCCTTCCAGAGTGCTGGAATTACATGCAGGAGCTACCGTGCCAGCCTTATAAAGCTTCTTGTAAAGATTAACCAATCTGGATGCCATTAAGAACAATGATTTGTGAGAGGTGGTGAAAATATCAACATTAATTGGAGTTTGGAAGAAGTGATTTCAACTCTCATGGATGACTACAGGAGGTTCAAGACGTGAGGGAAGGAAGCAGCCACACACGTGATAGGACTAGCAAGAGAAATAGAAATGGAGCCTAAAGATGTGATTCATTTGCTGCAATCTCATAACACAACCTTAATGGATAAGGAGTTGCTTCTTTTGGATGAGCAAAGAAAGTGGTTCTTTTTATGATGGAATATAATCCTGGTGAAGATGTGGTGAACACTGATGAAATGACAACAAATGATTTAGAATTTGACACAAACTTAGTTGATAAAGCAGTGGCTTTGAGACATTTTGCGAAGACTGACACCAATTTTCTCAAAAATTGCAAGAAGTTGTACTGTAGGTAAAATGCTTTCAAAGAGCTCCAGATGCTACAAAGGACTCTTGTGCAAGGAAGAGCCAAATACCACTGTCTTATTTTATGAAATTGCCATAGCCCCTCAGCCTTGAGAACCACCACCCAGATCAGGCATCAGCAATCAACATGTGGACAAGACTCCCCACCAGCAAAAAGACTTTGACTTGCTGTAAGCTCAGAATAATATTAGCATGGTTTTATTAACGATAAAATATTTTTAATTAGGTCATGTGCATTTTTAAGACAATTTATTGCACACTTAATAAAGTGTAGTAGGGTATCAACATAATTTTTATAAGCACTGGGTAACAAAAATATTTGTGAGGCTCACTTTATTCAGTTATTTGCTTTATTATGGTGATCAGAAACTGAACTGACAATATGTCCAAGGTATGCTTGTACTTAAATATAAAACAGACATTTCCTCACTTAGGAGAATGTGTATTTTGATTTGCCGCATTTTCAAAAAGACCGAAAAAAGAATGTAAGAGAATAGATACGAGAAACTATAGAGAAGATTCCAACACATTGGCCCCACTGGCTTTCCCATCCTGTGTAAAGTGGCCCAGTGCTGAAAGGAAAGTGGTTACCCGCATACCCACAGCTGTGCGCAGTTTGGCCCCTCACAGCTGCTGCCCGTTGAAGATCATCTGATGGAATCATTTACTCCTGAGCCCATCAGATATAACTGAGTTGAACCTAGTCTTCCAGCCTCCTGGGGTCACTATTAATTTGACTTCCTTTCAAAAAGGCTCAAATTTTCCCACATCCCACACAAAAAATTGTGGTTATGTTTTCCAGGCCATTTCTCTTTCTGAATTGCTCTACCCATGTCATGTCACCCAAGTCTGGATAATGTCCCTCTGTTTTCCATGTACCTGAAAACACCAAAAAATCTGCAAGTCAACACAGTTTGGTGTTATTGATGCTGTAAGGAAGTTGAAGAGTAGCAAGTGTGGATATGTAAATAAATACCAATCATCATGGGAATTTATAATAAAGATGGTACTTCAAATCAGTGAGGATTAAGGGGTTATTGACATTCCAGACAGTGTTGGAACAGACTTTTTAAAAAAGTTTGATTTAGATTTCCATTGTATTCCTTAAAAATAAGGTAAATCCAAATAAAACAAAAATTTAAATTTGAAAATCAAAGGATCGAAAGTATAAGAAACAGCAAATAACAAATTTTATAATTTTGGAGTAGTGAAGTCTTTTCTGAGCTGGCATTCAAACAAGAAATCTTAAAGTAGATAAAAATATCTGACTACCAAGAAAAATTTTTAAATATTTCTATGGCAACACAACAAGCAGCAGAAATAACCTTTTGATAGTCGCTGTACAGGTGGTGGCTTTGCAGAATATGTGCCTTTGTACAGACCCTTCCCTTAAATCTAAGTCGAGCCTGTGAGTTGCCTTATTCAAGAGAATGTAATAGACTCTTCTTATTTACAACTCAGGAGTTCTGAAAGCTCCTGCTGGCTTGGAAAGATCTGAACTAAGAAAAACAGCTACTGTGAAGGACTTAGCACACTGAGAGGTCATGCGGAAGGTCCAGGAGGGGAAACAGAGGCCTGGACACTACATGAAGAAGAACCAAAGAACTGAGCCTAGTCAAGAACCACAAGGTCCGAGGATGACAACACGAGTAAAGCTACTCCAGACAGCCAGCAGCCCTCCTGGCTTCCTAACTGAGTGCCAGCCATCTGGACTGCAGAAGCCAGAGGAGACAACATATCCCCAACAGGCTTCATGCAGAAAGAGTGGCATGCTGTCCCCACTGTGCCCTGTTCAAATTTAAGACCCTCAGAATTTTGGAAAGTAATAAAATATCTTTTTAAAAAGACATTGAATGATTTGTGATGCAGCAACAGATAATTAGAAACCCCAAGTCAAACTCAAAAGAAAATCAACAAATTAGGAACAGTATAAGCAATACATACATCAAGAGACTGATTTCTTGAATATATCAAAAGATCTTACAAATCAATAAAGGAAAAAAGACAACTCAATACAAAAAGAGACACAAGGATTTAAAAAGTAATTCAAAGAATAAAAATATAGGTGTTCAACAATCATTTGAAATAGCCTCAAGTTCACTCAATCTATTGGGAAAATAGAATTAAATTATATTATTTGCTTATTGGATTAGAAAATATTTTATGCTTTAGCAATAAATAAAAAAATCAAAATATTAGTAATTAACAGAATGGAGATGAACCACTCATGAACTACTTGTTGACAGCATTTAATCGTTTGCAAAAAATATATAATCTACATATTATTTGATTCAGCAATGTAATTTCCAACAACATAACTTATAAAGAAGAGATACTCAAGGATGCAAGAACATCTAAACTGTTAAATAGAAGGCTGGTATATTGAAGCCATAACCTCCAATGTGATGGTATTTGGAGGTAGAGCCTGTGGGAGGTGGTTAGGTTTAGATGAGGCCTTGAGGGTAAAGCTGCCTTGATGGGATTAGTGTCCTTAGGTGAAGAGAAAGAGAGACCAGGGCTAACTCTGTGTCATGTGGGAACATAGTGAGAAGGCAGCTGTCATCAAGCCAGGAAGAGCGCACTCACCAGGATTCCAATCTGCCGGCACCTTGATCTTGGACGGCCCAGCCACCAGAATTGTGAAAAATAAACTTCTGATGCTCACCCCACTCAGTCTGTGGTATTTTGTTATGGCATCCCAAGCAGACTAAGATGTGGAAAAAAATGCTCATCGAACAATATTTATAATATCTTAAATTTTGGAAAATTCAACTTATGGACTGCATCTGCTATACAGAGTAATACTATGCAAGTATTGATAAGAACAAGGTGCATGCTGATCTAACAGGATCTCTAGATGGTGGTGAAGTGGCAGAGGACGAGTGCAGAATAGAATGTTCTGTAGGATTATATTTGTGACCTTTTATGAAAAAATATAGGCACACACCTATTACACACTATGGGCATATATACTTATGTAACAGATTTGTAAGTACACACCAGAAGCGATTAATGGTGATTACCTCTGAGGGTTGGGAATACCAAAGGTTGGCAACATGGTGTGGAGTTAAAGTGGTACAGCCATCTGGTGTGTTCTTTTTAAAGTGAAGTGTGGAACTTTTATAAAGTAACGAAGTGCTTCAAAGTCCTTTGTGTCGAGAGCTTTGCCATTCCCTGGGGTACAGAAGACAAGGGCGCTGTCTGTGTCATCTTAATCTGTGTCTTGGACTCCTACTTGGACATAGTGTTGTTTGGTAACACCATGCAAATATCTTCCTTCCCTTTCCTTCAGCAGGTATGTCAGAGAAGCTTCAGGAGGTTTTAGAAGAACAGTGGGGTTTTCTGAGAGAATAAGGAAAGCGAATTCCTCAAACTGGCTAGTGATACTCTTGTTCATGGCTATAACTGGCCACAGGCTTTCATAGTAAGCAGGAGTGGGGATGTTTTCCCTCCCCTGTTTTTCCTCCCCTTTTTCTTACAGCAAAAACCTGCCTAAGGGGCATGTGGTATCTAAGAAGTGGGTAAGGAACTCTTGGCCTTCTTAGACAGCCCAGGATCTGAATTTAGATGGGAAAAGATGGACAGATATGACTGAGAATCATGCTGCCTTAAAATGTTCTTTTGATCTTTATAGACGAATTTTCCTGAGCCTGAAAGGTGTTTGGTGGAAGAACATCCTATTATTATTTAATGTTTGAATAGAATCACACTTTCTCAGGTCTCACTTAGATAAGCTTATTCTGATACATTTTCAAGGGACTAAAAACCAAAGTAGATTGTTAGTTTTCTTATAAAAAGATTGCCAGGCTTTAAGTCAAAGTGTTAGGTTTCTTAACCTCTTTTGTGTCCTCCCTTGGAAATGTGAGAATTGTGCTTGATCTCTATTATATGTGAGTGACAAAAGCAGATCTTGAAAATCTTGTGGAACTGGAGCATTTTCATTACCTACACTATGCTGTGTACCAAACAGGCATGCCAATCAGTTTGTGGTCTTAGCAGACCATTGCACAGACAGACTTGTATGATTGCCATGATGGCCTCATTTAGGATCTCATATGGAAAACATTCTGGAATATGCAAACAAATAATTAAATATGTCCAAATAGACATAGTATTTCAATTCAAAAACATAAACACCCCAGAGAGAGAGAGAGAGAATTCCCATCAAAAAGAACAATGTATGAGCAAAAATTCTCAGTGAAAATTGAAAGGATGATCATGGTTGTGAGGTCTTAGTTATGCCTAAGCAACCAAAAATAAAGTTTATTTCCAACTATATCAACCAGCGAAGAAAACAGCTATGAATTTATTGGGGAGAAAGTATTACCCCTGGTCAGAAAGACAAAAGAAAAAGAAAAAAATTAAGACCCAACTGAAACCCTAAACAGCCAAATAGCACAAAAGATATTAATAACACTAACATTTGGTTATAAAGATTTAGGAATTTTGTAAGAAAAATAATTAAAGTCTATTTTGGTCTCTAAGGCTCTATGGCCAAAGGGTACACTGGAAAGATTATAGGGAAATAAATGATTGAGATAATTCTCAAGAGAAGATCAAGAAGATGGGATCCTTCATGACATAGAAAATCTCACACATAACTGAACGAAGACAGTGGAAAATATTTTGAATTCACATATCATTCTATTAGCACATAGTGTATATTGCCAATAGATAAGTATCATAAGCCAAATTAAGAACATACAAGTAAATAAAAATTTAGAGACATGAAAATGAAAAATATTCCCATAAGTGACTGATATGATCACATCTGAATTTTGGAAGATGCCATCGGTGGAGATGTGAGCATAGAATCAGAGCAGTTAGAGCAGCGTCCTCAACCTGTGGGTCGCAACCCCTTTTTAACAATGAAAATACATTGGGGCTTTAGGAAGGTTGAGAACCACTGATCTAGAGGAAGTCAGGAAAAGCCACTATGAAGCTTTTTCAGTCTGGACTCTGCAAATATTTATTCTCTAGTCTAAAACTGGCCCTTTATTTATTTATTCTCTCTTCCCTGATGTTTCCTCTTCTCTCTTTAATTCCTTCATTTTAATTTAAAAATTACTGGACTTTCCTCTTCTTCCTCATGGTTCCTCTCCTTACTCTTTGTTACTGAATTCACCCATCTCATAAACACAGACCATGTTAGTCTTTATTTTTTCCTTTTTGCTTCAAATTTCTGCCACTTATTTTAGAGTTTTTAAAAAATCTGTAACATTTTAAACACAACTTGGCATTAATATTTGCAGTAGTAATGACATGACATTTGATGGTTTCTTAGCATTGCTTCCTATTAGAATTGCAAGGTTATGATGATGGTAAAATTCTTATGGTTAACAAGGCCAGGAGACTTATCTACCCAAGTAAATAGATCTATAGACTTTTGATTTTGGAAGCTTGTTATGAAAATCTAAGAGCTCTATAGAAAACAAATTTTTACATTTCGGTACGCCGCAGCATAATACTTTAGTAGCCACAAATAATAAGCAATATTCAGAATCCAAATACAATCAAAGCTCATTTTGATTGTAAAAATTTAGTTTTTCAATTTGCCTCCTGCTGCACAGAAATAATATACCAAGTGATTCATTTCTGCATTCGAACCGTTGTTAACCACAATGGGTGAAGGAGAGCTGGATACAGTCTTTGGCTAT
This sequence comes from Perodicticus potto, assembly GCA_963574655.1. Taxonomy (NCBI): domain Eukaryota; kingdom Metazoa; phylum Chordata; class Mammalia; order Primates; family Lorisidae; genus Perodicticus; species Perodicticus potto. Next base: position 27,607 of record CAUYRH010031795.1, read on the forward strand.
TATGTACCACTCAGAGGAAAGGGGAATAAAATTATAGCACAGAATGACCTATCAAATTTCCTTGACAGGTGCTAATTCACTTTGATCTATCCTTCACTATAATTTCATTGGTGGGGAGGACATACATATTTATAAGTGTGGAAGCAGGCTACTGTTGTTCTGTTTGTAATTTATGGCAACAAAGAATTTGTTTTGATTTCCATATTAGAAGTCCCAAGGTGACCCTGTGGTAGACACAAGCCCCTCACTGTGTAGAATTCCTAACATAATAAGGAATAAAACAAAACAACAGTACATCATGACCTCGACTCAGGGGTAATCAATTCACACATTTACCACAGAAACAATAATATTGTGCAAAACATCATCATTACTACATTTGCTCAGGAAAACCCTGGGGAACCCAGGAAGCATCTGCCTGGAATGCAGCTGATTAATCTATGTTACTTATGCTTTGTTAAAGAGTTACTGTTTTAATCATAATTAACACTAAGTACTTAATCATGGAAAAGTTGTAGAGGAGATTCAGCTCAACTTCTCATGGGACTGCTGGCTTTTATGCTTTTTTCAACCATGAATCATCAAAAAATATATCTAATAAAACAGAGAGCCAAATGGGAGCACAATAATGATTTTGATTCTAGAAATTAGATTTTCAAATTTCATTTTCTATGTAAAATATTGCATTTTATGCAAATATCTCTCAGGTTACATCATCACGGTGTCCTATCTTTGTATACACAGAATGCTTTATGAGCTATGTGGGGGTGAGTTCTTTTTCCTCTAAGGAAGGGCAACTCAACTTCTATGAACACAAAAGCATTCCAGTGCGTGGCATCACTAATCAAATGTCGTAATTAGGCAAAAGTTTTGACTAGATATTTCACTTAATAAGATATGCAATTGCGTTAATAAGTACATGAAAAAGATGTTTAACATAACCAGCAATTAAGAGAAAAACAAATTAAAACCACAAGATATCACTACACCCTCATACCTGTAGCTACAGAACAGCTATGATGAAAAAGATGGTCTAGTATTGGGAGGATGCGGGAGAACCAGGAACCACTTCCCCTCTTTGCTGGTGGGGATGCAAAATGTCATATCCACTTGAAAACATTCTGTCCATTTCTCAAAAGGTTAAAAACATGCTACCATAAAACCCTTACCGCCATGGGACTCAGCAATTCCTTTCCTAGATGTCCAACTGGGAGAAATGAAAGCACAGGTCCTTATAAAGACTCACATGCATTGTTCACAGACAACTCATGAAAACAAAACAAAAACGCAAGAGCAGCACAAACATCCACCCACTGGTAAATGGATAAACAAAGCGTGTCATATCCACACAAAGTAATTTTCCTCATTAGGAGGAGTTTTATACGCAACAGCCTTGAAAAAAAACTTAAAATTACACCAGAGGAAAGATTACATAGTGTCTGAGTCCATTTATATGACATTTATACAGAAAAGGGAATACTGTGTAAGCAGAGAGTAGTACAGCTTTGGATGTCAGGGGCTAAAGAGAAAGACAGGCTGGCTCCCATATGCATGAAGAAGTGTTTCAGGGTGTGTTTATAAGTGTTCTAAAACTGGATCGTTGTAATGGTTGCAGAATTGTGTATATTTATGAGAAATGATCAAACTGTATACTTAAACTGGCCATTTGCATGATGTGTAAATTATACTCCCATGAAACTATCAGAAGTCATAAAGCTACAAACTTATGATTCATGAGATCTTGTATATTTTTACAAATCGTGACAAGTTTACTTTAAAAATAAATAAATATATATGTCATAGTTCTATACTAACAGCATTGTCTTTCTCCTGAAATATAGGAGGGTATCCTGAGACTTTCTTTCCAGAAACTAAAAACACAGCTAGCTCTAGCTCAGAGTTTTTCTAACTTTTTAATCTCACGGCATGCTTGAGCCTATGTTTAAACTTCTGCAGCACACCTAAATTATGATTAAAAAAAAAAAACTGAAGAAATAAATACATTTACTGTGCTTTGAAGGCCTTTCAAAAATAATTTAATTAATGATCTTTAAGAATCTTCAAGGCACACCAAAGATCCTCTCACGGCACACCAGCGGGCCAGGGTACACTGGTTAAAAATCACCGCTCCAGATAATGAAAGGTTTCAGCTATTCCTGTCATGTGGCCACATTATTATATAGTTTCCTGTTCTCAAACCACTGAGAAGTCTCTTAGTAAGTGTTCTGCTATGTAAAGAAGTGGCTGGACCCTTAGTCTGGAAGGATTAAGCCATTCCCCTGAGCAAGTGCTCATGGTGAAAAGTGCCAGGCAGTTTTAAGTGATCCAGATAACGTGATTAAAGAACTATATTAGATAGCACTTCAACAGCTGTGCAGGCAAGGTCCAGAAATCCAGCCCTTGTCCTCCTTAGCAAGGGTAGTAGGCATAGGTTTCCCATTATAGTCCTGTGTCATTTAGTGGCAGAGATGTTCTGAGAGGTACACGGGCAGATGCCCTCTCACTGTTCCAGCATCACACAGTGCCCTCACACAGTGCACAGGCTGCCACACACCTGGGCTGGACGGCACAGCCTACCGCTACACACCTATGGACAGTATCACAGTACTAAATACTGTTGGCAACTGTAATGCAACAGGAAGTATTTTTGTATCTAAGCCTATCTAAACACATAAAAGGTACAGTAAAAATATTGCGTAAAAGATTTTTTTTAAAAAGGTACATTTATACAGAGCACTCACCAGGTATGGGGCTTGCAGAACCAGAAGCTGGGTCAGTGAGTGGCGGTGAGTGAAGGACAAGGCCTCGACATTGCTGGGTCTGTTGTGCACTGTACAGACACCGTACACTGAGGCCACAGTAAATTTATTTAAACTCTTTCTTCAATGATCAATTAACCTTAGTTTACTATAAGTTTTTTACTTTATAAACCTTTTTTACATTTTCTAACTCTTGGATTCTTTTGTAGTAACACTTAGCTTAACACACAAACATATTATACAATGATACACAAATATTTTCTTTATATCCTTATTTGATAAGCTTTTTCCTATTAATTTTATTTTCCTTCTTAAACTTTATGGTTAATAACGAAAACATGAACACCCACTTTAACCTTCTGAAAGGTATTCAGGGACAATGACCTGCATGGTGCTGTCACCTCCTGTGATAGCAATGGCTTCTTCTGTAATCCTGAAGGATCTGAGGCTGTTTTATAGTTAACTTTCTTTTTTAATAATTAGAAGCAGTACACTTTAAAGTAACAACAAAAAGTATAGTAAACACGTACACCAGTAACATAGTCATCTGTTATCATTATGAAGTACACAATCGTATGTGCTAGATTTTCATATACTTGGCAGTTCAATAGGTTTGTAAACACTGGCATCACCACAAACATCCTAGAGCTGCAGGGCGGTGATCTACCAATCTGCCAGACAGTCACCTTATTGAGACTTTGTGAAACGTCATTCTCTGACCCACTCCTGATTCTTCATAGGAACACATGTACAGCAGGCCAGGCTGACGACAGACGTGAAAGCAGATAGAAAGAACTTTTCAACCTCTTTGGTAGAATAACATTTCAATTACCAAGAGGAAGTAGATGCCCCGGGATGCTGCAAGGCAGATGTCAGCCTCAATTGGTTAAATCCAAGAAACATTGATTGGATTTCTCATAAACAACTGAGAATCCTGCATCTAATTCTGATTCATGCTTAAAAGGCCCAGAAAATTAATAGTTACATACAATAAGGCAAGTAATCCATTATTAACATTTTGTTGCTACATAGGATTCAAACAAAAGAGACTCCAATAAACCCCTCTGTTGTCAAGAGCATAAGATGAATTTGGCATGGTGTCAAAATTTCTATGGAAAGCCCTACTTCTCTTTCTTTTTCTATCTCTTTCTTGCTTGTCCTTACAATTCACATTAAGCATATGCACAAGATTTTTTTTTGCACAAGATTTTCTAATCGTTTGATGTACCTCCTCTTCAAACCACGGTATCCCCAGTCTGATTCAGACGTTTTTCCTCATATAGAAAACAGATGCCTGTCATTTCTCACACGGCATGCAAATAAACATTGGTTTACTTCTCTTTTTCTCATATTAGACAAGGAGAAATATGTGTGTGCATATGTGTATATACACATATATACACGTACACACACAGACATGTACACACATGTGTATGTAAATTTGCATCATTCCCTAGGTCTAGAACCTAGAATTTCATAAATTACTTGTGGAGATGATTTAGGCACATGAAGTGCTTACTAAATTAAACGGAGTAACACGTCAGCATTATAAATTAACATTAAAAAGCTCTACATTTGCCCTGATCATGATAAGATACAGAGTAACCAATAATGAGATCTTAATTGTAGAAATATAGGAAATAATCACAAGGAGCATAAGAATAAAGAGGCCTAAATAAGCCTAAAACATAAAGCAGAAATTTTGGAGAGGTTGGAGTTTGGTTTTAATTTTTACATTCCTTGGATTTTATAGTAAACAAGACTCAATTAACTGTAATAAAAAATGTATGTTCTAATACACTATGATTACGTTTCCCAACTGCAGTTTAAAAGGAACCATGAGTCCTCAGTTGGACTGACACCATTTCCTATCGTGGCCATCCAGGGACGTCAGGCTGCAGCCCCCAGTCTTTCCTCTGAGTGGCTGCAGCCACCCTCCAGGTCAGCACGAGTCCTGCTCAGGCCAGCCGAGCAGCTTCCCGGTGGTCCTCTCTGTTCCTGATCTGACCAGTCACTCCCTATGTCTGGACACACACATTTCATCAGGTTACCCCTCAGCTAAGGATCTTCCACTGCAGGGCTCCCCATCCCGCTTTACATGAAGTACATTTCCCCTCTTCTACTTGTTGTTATTTTTATTTAGACAAAATCACAAAACTTAGGGGTAAGTTATTTTTAAAAAGTGTGATGAACTGTCCTTCACCTCTGTTAACCACCTGTTAAAAATGTTGCCTGATTTTGTCTTTCTTTGTCTGTTTCTTTATATATGAGATCTGACCATTAAGTTCATGAACTCATCCTAGGAAAAGTGCTACATACCTACTCATTGAATATCAGTACAGTCACCTTTGATGTACTCCCTTGGAAATCTGCGCACCAATGTCAGCTCCTCGTCCACCCTTCAAAGCAGCTTTGGAACTCGTTTTCCAAAATGCCGTCAGAGTTGTAGCATGGCACACAGAAACATGGAACAACAATGAATTCCACACAGCAAGATACTGTCACAAGTTGACACAAACACAGACGTGAGATACTGACACACCAAGGTTATGAAACCTGACTGAGTTGTTTGTACAGTTCTCCAACATAATAAGCACATGGTAGCAAGTTCATGAACTTAGTTGTCAGCTTGTAAGATGACAGCTCTGACAATCTCCAAAACTGCTTTGATGGGTGGCTGGTATCAGCACATAGCTTCCCAAAGGGAGTGATATTCAGCAATGAGGTATGAAGCACTTTTTCAAGGTGTGCAAACTTGATTATCAAACCTTTGTATATAATATACATACAGTTGAACATCTGTAAGCTGACCACCCAAGGCACTGTAACAAACTGGTCAACATAAGGAACTAGGCCTAGTACTAATACATGTGGTGCATATCCAGTCTATGGAAATCAGGTCACCTTCAGGAGATGGTCAGTACAGGGAGGTGGTAAACTAGGGCGGTCCCACTGTACATAATTTTGTCCAATTTTGTCTTATTTGTCTCTCTCTTTCTCTCTGTATACACATATACATAGCAGGTGCCAAAAAATGTAGGCATATTTCAAAGCAGGAAAAAATGGTACTAAAATTGCAATACTCCTGGCATGGATGTGGAGAGAGGGGAACACATTTACATTGCTAGTGGGACTGCAAACTAATACAACGTTTTTGGAAGGAAGTATGGAGAATCCTCAAAGAACTCAAACTAGACGTCCTGTTTGACCCTGCAATCCTTTTACTGGGCATCTACTCAGAAGAAGAAAAAATCATTTTATCATAAGGACATTTGCACTAGACTGTTTATTGCAGCTCAATTTGTAATTGCCAAACTGTGGAAACAACCCAAATGTCCACCAACCCAGGGATGGATTAACAAGCTATAGGATATGGATACCACGGAGTACTATTCAGCCACTAGAAAAGATGGAGACTTACATCTTTTGTATTAACTGGATGGAGCCGAAACACATTCTTCTTAGTAAAGTATAACAAGACTAGAGAAGCAAGAATCCAATGTACCCAATTCTGATATGAGGACAATTGATGACCTAGTACATGTTGGGGGACTGGGAGAGCAGAGAGAGGGAAGGAGGAAGGTGAGTAAGAGGTCATGTGTGACACATCTCTTGGACGCAGGACACAATTATAAGAGAGACTTTACCTAACAAATGCAATCAGTGTAACCTGGTTCTCTGTACCTGCGATGAATCCCCAACAATCAAAAATATTAAAGTAAATTAAATTAAAAAAAATAAAATTGCAATACTCAGTATATAACAATAATGTTTGTTAACTTGTATATTGCTATCTTATATTTCTTGTAATTGCAGAAGTCAAACATGACTATTACAATTGCAATACCTTTTTTGCCTTTCTTAAATTGTGCATATATTTTTGGTACCCTTGTATATATAAATAATAAACCTATTATAAATATACTTATTACTATGTATACACACATATAACATTTTTTCCTGTTGCCATTTATTTTCTGAGCTACTTGGGAACAAGTTGCAGACATTGTGACCCTGTACCTCCCCAAATAATTCAGTACCTCCTAAGGAAAAGGACGCTCTCATAAACGCAGCACGATGAGTAAATTCAGTTGGTGCAAATTATTATTATAACTCTCAAGGCCCTTGGCGATCTGGCCCAGCTTGTCCTCTGGCTCCACCTTTCCCTGTTCACCCAGGGCCCTGTGCACATGGCCCTCAGAGCTCTGACCTGCCAGTTCCTGACAATGCCGACCTCTCTTGCTGTCCTCCATCCCATGGGCCCTGCAGCTTCCTTACTTTCAAATGCTTTTTCCAACTCTGTTCTTCCCTCAGCTGCACTTGCGATCAGTCTGTGTCTGGATTTGAATATGGGTTCTGTCACATCAGAACTGTGGGAACCTGGGACAGTTACTTAACAACTCTGTGGCTCACATTCTTCATTTATAAAAGAAGATTTGAAAAGTAACTGTCCCATGGGATTATTTAGATCAAGAGCTAAAGAGTACCTACTTCTGCTGCCCTTTGCACCATCACCACCCATTCCTTTCCCAAATCTCAGCTCCAATTCCACCTAATCCTCCAGCAAGGCCTCTCTGATCCTCAAATATGAAAGCAGTGGCCCAGCTGTTTAGCTACGTCTTGTACTGAAATCACCTACCATGTCCATTAGAAGTATTTCTAACCGTTTGTTTCCTCCTAATTGTGTTTAAAGTCTTTGCGACGGTGACTAAATTTGACCTGATCAACTCTGTAATCAAAGTACTTAACAAAATGCCTGATACACAGTAAGGTTTTAGTAAATAGTTTTTGAGTCTATGAATGAATTTCAAGGTCTGATGGTCAAAATAATTGTCCCAACCTAGGCTGACAACTGATTTGGGGGCAAAATCCAGAAAGGTTAAGCACAGAATAGGTAATTCCTTCTTCAGGGGCTTAGAAACACCCTCACACCCAGGGAAAGGTGTCTGCATGTAGTGTGAAATTCTAAGCATGCTGATTTTCAAGCTGTTAAAAAAACATGAGGGAATTAATTCTTCAGAGCAGTTTCTCACCATCTCCTCAGCATTAAATTCAATGTTAGATTTGCTTGTTAAACACAGTTAACAGGCAGAAGATGAGAAAATCTATTTTAGTGAAACTGTAAACTGTGACAGTGCCGTGAAAGTCGACGAGGGGAGGAGGCAAAGTTACAATCGGGAGCCAGGCCAGGTGGGACAGGTTGGCACACTCAGGGGACCCACTGGCCACCGCTGTCAGGTCAAATGTCAAAACCCACAAGGAAGAAATATTATTGTTGTTATTTTTTCCAGAGAATCTGGGGAAACATATCAAACCTCTAGTGAATGATTAAAATGAAAACTTTCCAGGTTTTCAAACAAAAAATTTTTCCCAACTTTTCTTTATATAAAGATTATTTATGTAGTAAAACTGTACAAAGTTTTATATGGAAAAATTTAAATACTTAATAATTCATATGCTCAGCTAATATGAAGTTATACTTTTTTGATTTGCATAAAATAGGATGTCTTTGAGAAATTGTCTTTAGAGAAATGTTCTTGAAAAGTCTCCTTAGAAAATCCTACTTATTGAAACATACAAGTTGGTAACTAAAGGAAGATTCATTTTATATTTCATTAATAGTCTAATTTAAGTTATATGGACTTATAACTAAATGCATTAAAATATGAATTAAGTTACAAACTTCAAGTGTCTTTGGATTTAAATCCCCCTCACAATTATAAATTATTCTTATGGGACTCAACTGGAAAAAAATAAACAGACAGGTTATCTTTCCTCTTTGGCTGGTTGATGATATGATGTTGATGATGATGAAACATGACAGCTACTTACTGTGTGCTAGATGCTGCTCTCAACACTTTACATCTTTCATTTTCTCCTCAGAATACTCATTTAAGGTTGTATTTATTATCTCCAAGTTAAAATTTAGAAAACCAGGACTGGGAGAGGTCAGACAATGTTGTCCAAACCCCTCAGCTAGCTTTGGCATGGTACAGTGAAAGCTGAACTCAGTTATACAATGTATTTTAGGAACTTCACAAAATTAAACACTCTGTGTGAAAGCTGCAGAGGGTCTATCCCTGGGTAAATAAGTGTAGTTAACACTGAAGATGAAAAGGAGCTGCCATTTCTTCCCTGCTGGTCTGTGGGAAGGTACTGGATGGGGGCTACGCTATAGTTTGCCAGTTAGGTAATCCCAGGAGAGAATCATGCTTACAGGATGCCTGGCCAGATTTCCCTAGTACACGTCTTTGTAGCTGCCCATAGGTCCCTTTGCAGCTGGTCTCACTCTTCCAATTTCACCTACCTGCGGTGCTTGTTGGATTGACGGCTCTCTGTCCCACCTGACTTATCCTCCAGGAGGTCAGGGCACTTGCTGGCTTGGCTCTCACTGGCTCTCCAGACTGAGAGCACTTTGTAAAGATGAAGAAGTGAATAAATACTTCAGCATGATTGTATAGGGAAGTGTGTGCTCCGGGAGCTGTAGCAGTTGAGTTCTTAAGACACTAACCCCTCTTCCTTTTCCACACATTCCTGGGGCCTGTGACTTCTGCCAAGGCTTCCCACCACATTCCACATATCCAAATTTTAGCTATTTTCATATTTGAGGTATATAAAATTCAGTGACTAGCTTGACCAAGAGCAACATCCCATCTCTAAATAGCCAAGTGGTGTGGTGGGCGCCTGTAGGAAGCTGAGGAAAGAGAATCACTTGAGCCACGGACTTTGAGGTTGCTGACACCATGGCACTCCACCAAGAGTGATAAAGTAAGACTTTGTCTCAAATAAATAAATAATTTAAGTAAAATAAATAAATAAATAAAATGAAAACATAGGAGGCTTCTTGGAAACACACTCTAAGTCCAAGAAGCCTGCAAGGTGGTAGCTGCATCATTATCTTCCTATATGATATTTAAATGAGCTCTGAGGTGCTGCAAAGTATTCAAGTAGTGTCAAACTCTGGGGGTCCTCTAGCAGAGGTATAAAACCAAGACTTTAAAGAAAGCCCCCCTAGGGTGGTGCCTGTGGCTCAGTGAGCAGGGCACCAGGCCCATATACCAAGGGTGGTGGGTTCAAACCCGGCCCCAGCCAAACTGCAACCAAAAAGTAGCTGGTCATTGTGGCGTGCGCCTGTAGTCCCAGTCAAGAGCTGGAGGTTGCTGTGAGCTGTGACATGACGGCACTCAAATAAATAATAAAAAGAAAAGAAAGCCCCTCTAAACTTTTCCTCCCTCTTTTCAAACAAGAATTTCATTCTTAATGGAAAGGAGTATTTAGAATTTTAGTTGCTATTAAAATATCACTTTATAATGATAAATAGTTCCAGAAAAATGTCCCAACAAAATTATTTTATATTGAATTATCTGATAAAGTTACTGAGGACTTATTAAGAAAAAAATTTAGAACAATCTGCATATCATTATTAAAGAAAGGAGTTAACAAGGATAGCATCTAGGGTAGCTCCCTGTTACAGGCTGAATGTTTTCCCCTCTATTCAATTCTGAAATTATAATACCAAAACAAAGTGATTAGGAGAGGGGGCCTTTGGGCAGTGATCAGGTCTTAAGGGTGAAGCTGTCATGAATAATATTAGTGCCATTATAAAAGTTGCTTTCTGCCATGTAAGGCTACAAGGAGAAGACAGCGGTGCACCACCTGGAAGACAGTCCTCACCAAACCCAGATGTGGACTTCCTAGAAGTCCTGATCTTGGACTTGCAGCCTCCAGAACTTTCACAAATAAATTTCTCTTGTATAAAGGCCACTTAGTGATGGCATTTGTCTTGGCAGCTTGAACAGACTATGATGCCATCAGTATTTTGGAAGATAGGAGGAAATCAATAATTTATGATGCTTAAAGGTACAGCTTGCTAGGAGAAAGGAAGCACAGCTTTGAAAGACAAATCACACTTGCTCATGTTAATTCTGTTTATGACTCACCATGCAGTTTAGATGAGGCAGGAGATTTAACATTTCTTAGCTACATAAAGTCCTTGGTTCCGTTCCATAGGATTTAGTCATATGTAACCTAGTATATATTTCATCCCTACAATGGTGAGCAAATGCATAAGTGATCGAGATGTTAAGTGGTTCTATATGGAACTGGGGTCAGGGGTGAAGGGATGAGTTGAGATGGAAAATATAAGCACAGCTATCACCTGTTGAAGGGATATGATGTGCAAGTACATGCAGGTATAGTATTGTTACATGTGATTCTATTCAATTGTAAAAACCAACCCAGTTAGGTGGGTATTATTATTACACCCTTAACATATGGCTCAGAGTGTAGTTGAGAAATTCGATCAAAATCACTGAAGTCCCTAGTGGCAAGACCAGAATCTGCCCATTTTTTGAAAGCACCTTATGGCCTGTAAACCTTTGGCATTATCATGAGACAGATTCTTAGAAACCTGTTTCGGATTAAACACAAAGAATGGGTTCATGATCCTCAAACAATTAAACAGAATTACCATGTGATCCAACAAGTCCAGTTCTATGCATATGTGCCAAAGAAGTAAACACAAGGTCTCAAAGACATCCTTTTATACAGTCATAGCCATAGTACTCATGATATTCAGAAGGTGGAAATACTTCAGATGTCCATCAACAGATGAATGGAAAAACTAGACACAGACATACAAGGGAATGTTATTTGACCAGATAAAGCAATGAAGTACTGATACGTGTAACGACATGGGTAAACCTCACAAACATTCTGTTAAGTGAAAATAGATACAAAAGAACAAATATTGTATGATTTCGCCCATAAAAAATACTGATAATAGGCAAATCTATAAAGATATAAAGTAGATTAGTCATTGCCAGAGAATGGAAGAGCAGGGAACTGGTGCTAACTACTTATTGGGGTTTTACTTTGGGGTGAAGACAATATTTTGAAATTAGACAGAGATCGAGATTGCACACTACTGAGAATACAATCAATGCTCCTGGGTTACTATTTATAAATGGTTACTTTTGTAATATGTGAATTTCACCTCAGTAAAAATAATTGCTCAATGTACTTCCTAGAAATCATGAGACAAGTGAGTAACTGAGATTCCCTGATTTTGTAATAGAATAAACAAGGAAGGAATTTCCTTTGCCTTATGCACATTCTACTTTCAGTAAGGTGGAAAATTTTTAGCAATATGGTGGATTTTCTGGAAGCCAGCATTTTCTCGTAGGCAGAAAGAAGTGCAGTGACAAGCCAGACTGTTGTCATTCTGCTCCTAGGGATGAAACAGAGACAGGATGGTGCAAAGAATAAACTCTTACACTAAGAGATTTTCAAAGAAATAACTTACGAGGCTTGGAGGGGCAAACAGCTTCACATGCCAAGAGGCAGCAAGAAAGTGCTGCCCTGACATAAAACCTCACAGGAATTTTATTGTGTTCTTTTTTTTTTTTTTTTTTTGAGACAGAGCCTCAAACTGTCACCCTGGATAGAGTGCCATGGCATCACAGCTCACAGCAACCTCCAATTCTTGGGCTCAAGCGAGTCTCCTGCCTCCGCCTACCAAGTAACTGGGATTAGAGGCACCCACCACAATGCCCGGCCAGTTTTTGGTTGTAGCCATCATTGTTGTTTGGTGGGCCCGGGCTGGATTCGAACCCGCCAGCTCAGGTGTATGTGGCTGACGCCTTAGCCTGTTGAGCCACAGGTGCCAAGGCTTTTATTGTGTTCTTAACCATGTCAACTTGTCAAATAATACTGAAAGCAAGATAATCTGGGGGTAGGGAAGGAATATTAACCACACTTGTGACACATGGGTGGTCTGTGT
>CAUYRH010031797.1:0-60932 GCA_963574655.1 Perodicticus potto
GAGCTGGCGGGTTCGAATCCAGCCCGGGCCGCCAAACAACAATGACGGCTGCAACCAAACAAAAAAAATTGCCGGGCGTTGTGGCGGGCGCCTGTAGTCCCAGCTACTTGGGAGGCAGAGGCAAGAGACTCGCTTGAGCCCCAGAATTGGAGGTTGCTGTGAGTTGTGATGCCACGGCACTCTACCCAGGGCGACAGCTTGAGGCTCTGTCTCAAAAAAAAAAAAAAAACCCTATTGTAGATTATGCAGATTGTGCTCCATTTGTATACGAAGGGAAGGAGGAATATTTGTTTGTGTGTGCCTAGACCATCCTGAGGACACACACGTGCAATCCAGTTACAGGCAGCTGCCTTCCTCAGAGCTGGAGACCCAAGTGTCTAGGGTAAAAAAGACATTTTTAACTTTATAGTCTGTATTTTATTAAATTCATGCATGTTTTCAACAATAAAATAGAAACAGTTTTTTAAAAAGAAAGCTCTTGAAGAGATGAAATTTGTTTGTTACTGCCTTTAAACTCATGCTGTATTCTCTTAAATGGTAATAATCTGAGTTTTCTGATTCTCTCTCCCTTTTGTCAATATAGTTTGAAAAATCATTTGAGTAATAGCAGCTATTTTTGGAGCACCTGCTACATCCCATGTGCTATAGTTTTTACATAGTTTTTTTTCTCCTAGTTTTTACAACAATGATCTGAGAAATGCTTTTTCCAGCTTAGACTTACATATTCCTTTCTAGGGTTTTCTTTAGAAAATAGAGAGTTTCAGTGGTGGTGCCCCATAGCTCAATGGGTAGGGTGCTGGCCACATACACTGAGGCTGGTGCATTCGAACCTGACCCGGGCCAACTAAAATAACAATGACAAATGCAACAAAAAAAATATAGCCGGGCATTGTGACAGGTGCCTGTAGTCCCTGCTACTTGATAGGCTGAGGCAAGAGGATCGCTTTGGCCCAAGAGTTGGAGGTTGCTGTGAGTTGTGACGCCACGGCATTCTACCCAGGGTGACAGCTTGAGACTCTGTCTCAAAAAAAAAAAAAAAAAAAGAAGGAAAAGAAAATAGTTCCAAGGTTAATTTTCTAACAATGCCTTTCTGTTAACTTGCTCCAGCGATGCTTAGAATGGCCCTTTTACTGAGGGAGTCATTGAATCAGTTATGCCTTTCAGTTTTTCTCTTCTTTCTCAGAGCTTGTTTTACTGTTTTCTTCATTTTCAGAGCTTAACTTTCATCTTCATTCTAATGATTCTGATATCTCGGTCCCCATTGGTGGTATCAGGAATACATTTGGTTGCAAGTAACTGAACCCAGCGTCAACACCTAAAAACGGGGCAGATTTATTGACTCCTGTTACTTGAGAGGATAAAGATGGACCCGAGAACTCAGCGTCATCAGATCTTTCTTGCTCTTCATCCCTCTCTGCTTCATGCTCCTCCTCTCCATCTTCTTTTTCCCTTTTTATTTCTCATTACAGTTTCATTGACCTCCCTATTTCTTGCTTTATAGACGACTTCTTTCATGTGGCCAGATCAGATGGAGGGCATGTGATTTGAGCAACTCCAGTCTTATTCTTCCCAGTTTACTGACCACAGAGTGAAGAGAGCTTTTCTTTTTCTTCTTTTGTGTGTGTGTGCATATAAATCCCAAGAAAGGACTGGGACTGGCTTGGCTTGGATGACAACACCACCTTTTAAAGCAGTTGCTGTGACCAAGGGCATTCAGACTTTGGACAGGTCTGAATCACTTGCCAACTTTTGTGAGCAGTGGGGTATGGGATTAACATTTGGCCATAATAACTTGGTTGAAATAGAGGAAGTGGGGAGCAATTTTCTAAAGGAAGTAAAAGGGTGTGAAACCATAAGCAGATGGGAAGGGTCATAAGCCGGACAAAAACAATAAATTTCTCTTACTTTCCACCCTTAGCATGTATTGAGCGGGGAGGAGTTAAGTAAGGCAATGCATGCAGTAAGCACTTCCTATAATGGCTGGAGCAGAATAAGTGATGGTTAATCATCTATTGAATATCTTTAACTGTGGTAAAATATACATAATACAAAATACGCTGTTTTATCAGTGTTAATATGCACAGTTCATTGGCATTAAATATGTCCCCATTGTTGTACACGGTCAACACCACTGTCTGTCTCCACAATTTTTTCCTCTTGCAAAGACTGCAACTCTGTATCCATTAAATAAAACTTGCCAGTCCCCTTCCCCACCAGCCTCTGGCAACCATCATTCTGCTTTAAGTCTCTATGAATTTGACTACTCTACATGCCTCACACATAAGTGAAATTCCACAGTAGTTGTCCTTTTTTGGCTTATTTCACTTCTCAGAATTTCCTTTTTTTAAGACTGAATCATATGCCAGTGTATGTACATACCACATTTTGTTAATTCATCCATCGATGGTCACTTGAGTTGCAGTCACCTTGTGGCTATTGTGAATAGTGCTACTATGAACATGGGTGTACAAATATCTGTTCAAGGCCCTGCTTTCAGTTCTTTTGGGTATAGACACAGAAATGGAATTGCTGGATCATGTGGTAATTCTATTTTTAATTTTTTGAAGAATTATCATACTGTTTCCCATAGTGGCTAGACCATATTATACTCCCACTGATAATGAACAGGGGTTTCTATTTTTCCAAATCCTCACCAACACTTGTTATTTTGTGTTTGTTTTTTTGCTTGTTTTGTTTTGTTTTGTTTTTTTAGAGACAAAGTCTCACTTTATTGCCCTCAGTGGAGTGCTGTGGCGTCACACAGCTCACAGCAACCTCCAACTCCTGGGCTTAGGCGATTCTCTTGCCTCAGCCTCCTGAGTAGCTGGGACTACAAGTGTCTGCCACAACACCCGACTATTTTTCTGTTTTGCAGTTCAGCCGAGGTTGGGTTTGAACCCACCACCTTCAGTATATGGGACTGGTGCCCCACTCGATGAGCCACAGGCACCGCCCTATTTTGTGTTTTTTGATAGCCATCCTAATCACAATACCATTAGCATTTTCAAGGTCAAGTTTAGATGATGGCTGGATGTTAAACTCAGAAAAGTCTTGTCAGAAGCCAGAGGGAAGCCAGAGCCTTATTTAGAGTTTAGCAGTCATCCCTACAGAGCAGTATTTGTCGATGTTTTTTATCTCATGGCACACTGGAACCTATAGTTAAACTTCTGCGGCACACTTAAATTATGTTGATCAAAAAAAGAAAATACTTACTGTTGGTTTGAACTTCTTTCAAAAATAATTTAATTATCAATCCTTAAAAATTTTCGCAGCATACCTAAGATCCTCTCACGGCACACTGGTGTGCCGCAGCACACCGGTTGAAAATCACTGCTGTAGAGATACCTGTTAAAACTGAGTTGATAAATTCTACAAGGGAAAGAAAGAATGTAAGGAAGAGCAGCAAAATTTAAGGGATTGAAGAGAAGGAGCCAATGGAGGACCCAAGGAGAGACACCTGGATATTTCAGAATCTCAGAGACCCAGGGTGGGGATAATTGATGAGCTTATATTCTAAGATGATTGTTTGATGTTTGTGAATAAAAATTTCTTAAATTGAATCATTTTCATATGAATAATACCCTATAGAGCCCTTCACAATTTTCAGAATGCTTTCGTAGGATTATCTTATTTGGCCTTTACAGCAATCCAGTGACGTACCTAAGGTGTTAATTCCCATATTGCATAGAGGAAGAAAATGAAGCACAGAGAGACTGTAGTTTTCCTAAGGTTACTGCTGCTCCATCTCAGTTTCCCAAGACGATCAGTTTGAGGGAGGCTGAAGGCACAGTAGCTCAGAGATGCCCGTGATAGACAGAGTAGGCTGAGTTCCCCTCGAATGCCCCAGAAGCTTATCCCTACCACATGAGATCTCATTCAGTACCTCCTAGAAACTATATACCGGTCCCTCTCAGCTTCCTCTGAACTAGTAAAGAGTTTGGCTGTCTACAAAGCAGTGATTGTTACACTGTAAGTCATGACCTAGCAGTGGTTCATCCAATCAATTTAGTTTGTCACAGCCAGGCTCTTGAGGCCAAGATGTATCCCTCCCTTTAGTAATTTCATGTTGCTTATTTGAACTCAACTGTGGTGGAAGTCAGCCAACAACACAAGTTGGGGGCTTTCATTTGTTCAACCATGGAGAGCCAGTCAGACATTTAGTAGCACAACACTGGCCACACTCAACCATCTGCCCCTCACCCCAGTGGAGCAGAATGAAATAGAAAATGATTAGTGTCCACCCATAACGAAAGTAAGTATTCTGGGACTTTGGTTTAAGTCATAAAAGATATATGCGTGTGTATTCAATGACAATATGAAATGTATTTTTTGCTATGTGTTGCAGTCAAAAAAAGTTTGAAAGTCACTGGTCTAAAGTCCCTTTATTTACTTCTTACCTTCCTCATATAATTGAAATTCTCGCTGTTCCCCTGATCTTTAGGCAAAGAACTAGTATGAGCATCCTCTTCGACTTATTAATTCTGTATCTACTATCAGGAATGAGACGGAATTTTTATCAAATTAGAAATTGTTATTCTAGAATAAATGAAATCCCTCCCCACATCAGTCTGTTATTTAGGAACTCAAACTTAAATAAAAACCCATTCTTAAGCCCCACCAAAGATTTTCTACAGTGAGCAGAAGACAATAATCATTATTATTAAACCTCAAAGATTAGAAGGCTCATGAATAGTAGATATGAGAGTAAAGTTCATACCTTTGTTTATTCTAGCAATACCACTCTTCATTACCAGAGCTACCTATAAAGAAGTTAAATATTTTAAGAAAGTAAAGGCATTTTTTATAGAAACAAGTCACTTTCCTTTTACTGATATGGTTGCTTTTATAAATTTAGGCTTTGTGTATCTATATAAAAACGTATCAGATATATGTAAGTGGATTATGCTTCAAAATTTAATGGTTGATAGATCATAGAATTAGATCTCAAGAACTTTAGTTTCTCAGCCTTGCAATTTTTAAATGTTTTTAAAAGGGTAGTTATTAAGTATCCTTATTACAAAAAAGTTCTGTTAAAAAAGGACATGTTAACTGGTCTTCCCTTAGGATACTCAGTATCTAAATGTAGTTACAAAAAGTAGTACTTCTGGCCTGCCATGGTGGCTTACACCTATTATTGGAGACTGAGGAGGATGGATTGCTTGAGCTCAGGAGTTCAAGACCAGCCTGACCAAGAGTGAGACTCCGTCTCTACTAAAAAATAGAAAAAACAGCCAGCATTGTGGAAGGTGCCTGTAATCCCAGCTACGAGGGAGGCTGAGGCAAGAAGGATCACTTGAGCTATGACCCTATGGCCCTCTACCCAGGGAGACAGAGTGGGACTCGGTATCAAAGAAGTACTTTTTACTGAATGACATTTGAAAATCACTCACAGATTTACTTCTCTCTATACCATGCCGATCTGACTGATTTGTTACAATATAAAAATGAATGACAATAAGGGGAACATGATTTTTTATAAAAACCATTTGCAATGGTTAAATATATTTTCAGAAATGAGTTATGTGTGTTTTTCTTAGAAGAATTAGGCTTATATAAATTACTTTAGTTCTTCATAGTAGAATTCCTTAAAATAGCATTTTATTAAAATTATTCACTCATTTACAAATAGAAAGTAAATCTTCCCCCATGGATGGACACTTGAGCTTCTTTTAGTCTTAACATCTGGAGAATAAATTGAACCAGGTGAATGCATTGTTCATTAGAAATTAAAAAAATTTTCTGGGAGGGATGAGGGCCTGGTGATGCTGCTGTGTTCGCAGCCCTCTCATCCCTTGTGGCTGCATTGCAGTTACTCAGGGGCTGCCTGTGCTCTGCACAATCCCCTTGCAGCTGTGCCCGGCGCCTTTGTGTCACCCAGGCAGGGTTTCATGAAATGGATCTGATGCTCTTGTGCCTGTGTTGTCCATTCCTACATACTGGAGCTACGCCCAGGAAGGTGAGGGGGCAGCAGGTTAGCCCACACTCCAGCTGTCCCTTTCCACTACTGTCACTCAGGATATAAATAAATAGATTCATTCACTTCCTTTCTTACCAAACCAGAATGTTGCCAGAAGAAACTACCAAAGCACCCTGATCAGTTGTAGAGGCCTTAGGGACAAAACTAAAAGGCAGAAGTCTTTGCATTTAGGTAATTTTAAAATTTTTTATTTTCTCTCTCGTACACACTTTAGCTCTTGGGGGAAGAAAAATAACTTTGGCTACATGTTCATATCATTTGAGGCCTGGGTCTTTACTAGCAGGGAAGTCATGATGAATTCTCTTTTCTAAACTGGAAGAGCCTTGAGTCAGATGATCTCAATGAAAATTCACATCCTTTCCCTTCAGACAGCTGATGGGTGGTAGGAGCACGGACCTAGAAGTATGGACTTCCACTTATCATATGAGGCCTTTTGTTGTTTGCTGAAGCATAGTTTGTGTTGTTAGTTGGAAGTCTTATCTTTTTTTTTTTTTTTTTTTTTTGAGACAGAGTCTCACTATGTCACCCTCGGTAGAGTGTTGTGGCGTCACACATCTCACAGCAACCTCCAACTCTTGGGCTTAAGCAATTCTCTTGCCTCAGCCTCCCTAGTAGCTAGGACTACAGGCACCCGCACAACGCCCAGTTATTTATTTTATTTTATCTTTTTGGTTGTAGTTGTCATTGTTTGGCAGGCCCAGGCTAGGTTCAAACCCACCAGCTCCAGGGTATGTGGCTGGCGCCCTAGACATTGAGCTACAGGTGCCGAGCCATAGTTGGAAGTCTTGCTACTCATAGGGTAAAACTGCTCTGATTCATGTGAAAATTTGTAAAATGTGATCTCTGCACTTAACAGTATAGCAGGGGAAATAAGCAATATATGCAAGACAGTCTCTCTCCACATCCCCTAAAACAACAAAAGAAACAATGATTTAGATAGTTTAGCAGAGTCTATCCAACATTCCTCTCGGGGAACTTCCCGCTGAGCATGAAGGGTGAATGTGCCTTTGCCTCAGTAGTTCTCCATCCTTGGGTGATTCTCATAATGTAGTTCACCTTAGCAAATGTTGAATAAACACAATGTATAAAAAGTATTTTCATTCTCTGTGGCCCAAAACCAAGCCAGTCGCCTAAGTCAGGTGTTAACAGAAGAATAGCAGGCTAAAAAAAAACTGGGTTTATTGGACTGCCTGATAGTTGCCAAACTGGCATAATGTATTTTACAGGTGCTTTAAGATTCTTAAGGGTAATTTTGAATACACTTCATAGTTGACCACCTCCATATGTTAACCAGTTTGTTATAGTCCCTTGGGTGGTCAACTTACAGAGGTTCTACTATATATTGTATGTTTGTGTTACTTATTGATTTTAGAACTAATGAAAAAAGGTGTAATTTCATTTATTTGATAAGTGCCAAGTTAGTGTATAAAAATCCATATTTATTATTTCTAGGCCAGGACATCAAAGCAAAAATAAAGAAGATGGGTTAACTTCAATGGCTTGTATTTTAAAGTCCTACTAAAAAGAGCCAGGGTATCTATGATCGTGGCCACAAAGGCAGTGAGGGGATAATGCAGTAATAACATTGTTCTGTATATATTTTCTCTCTCAGGCATCATCACTGAGTCATCAGGTAGGGTGGGGATTGACGTGGCTCTGGCCCAGAACTATGGGACAAAGGCAAATGCCAAAGTGAGGAGTCCAGTCCCTTCACATAAAGATGGGGCCCCAAGGGCCTAAAAATAAGTCCTCCCTTTCACCCTACCTTCACCCACTCAGGCACTGAAAGAAAACTGCCTGTCTTGAACCGTGATGCTGAATGGAGTGTAAGGGACTCTCCCCTTATAATTTATAACCACAAGTTGGCCCTCTTATAAGCTTTGATCTAAATTCACATTGCCTCGGTGGCCTGAAAAACTTAAGATTGAGAATTTAATTTAAGGTGGTCCTAAACTGGTAGTGGCCCCAGGCACCTAACATAAGCAAATGCTTATTTCATCAAGAGTAATCCTTCTTTAACCCAAAACTGAAATAACTGACACAGTTAAATGTTTAAGAAAAGTAACAGCACAGTTTAAGATCACAAAATAAACAAGGAAATGAGGCACCCTAAACAAAAGCCAGCAAGAAAACAAACAAACAAACAGATAACAGTATTAGACTTGCAAAGACTAAGTCAAATAATACAAAATAAATTTTCTCATACATTTAGAGAAGTTAAAGGAGGGAGTGAAAACATGAGTAAAACCAAGAGACTAAAATTATGGCTGAGCGGATTTGAAAAAAAAAACTGAGTAGCTCTTTTAGAATTGGAGGAAAAAAAAAACCAACAGAGTTTAAAAATCAGTGGATTTGGCCTAACTACAGATTAGACTTAGCTGAAGAGAGATTTAACAAAGTCAAAAATATATTTAAAGAAATTACCTGGAATGCAGCAAAGAAGGAAAAGAAGCTAGAAAAACAATGAAAAGACCACAGATATCTAATTGTAGTTCTGGAAATAAAAACCAAGAAACGGACAATATTTAGAGATTTGGCTTAAAAAATCTTTTAAGAGTGAGGATGAAGGACATTTTCCAACACATAAAACCCAAAAGAATTTGTCACTAGTAGACCTTCCCCCCAAAAGTCTAAAGAATGTATTTCAGACGGAGGATGGCGATGCCTTCAGAAAAAGGTCTGAAATGCAGGAGGAATAACTAGTAAAGAATGTGTAAAAATATGGCAAATATAAACGTAGTGACCAATAAAGTGATGCAGATGTCCTTGGGAAGTTAAAAAAATATATGGAAGAATGAAAACATCCAAACAGACATACCATCTAAATCAGGGGAATTAAAGTAGTCTAAATTGATACTATGTAGTAAAAAGATAAAATGATTGATTAATCTCAACTTTACGTAGTTAATATACACAAATGCTAAAATTAACTATTCAAAGAATAGAAATATAAAACTTCCAAAGTAGCAGAGAGGAAATGGAACAAGGAAAGGAATAAATTAAAGAAAAGATAGAACAAATAGAAAACACAACTTAAGAAAGTAGAAATAAATGAAAATGTTAGTCATTTCAAAATGTAAGTGGACTAAGTGTTCCAATTAAAGTCAAAGACGTATTCATTCATGCAAGAAATAATCTACCAAGCATCTGTCATGTGCTCAACACTATTCTAGGCACAAGGCACAGAGCTGTGAGTAAAGCAGCCAAAAATCCCTAATAGGAAAGTCGGACAACAAACTGCATAGGTAACATAAATAGTATATTAGATAGTGATATGTGTTTTAGAGAAAAAAATAAAGCCATGAAAGAAGGTAGAGAATGGGGAGTTGCACTATTCTAAATAGAGTTAGTCAGGGAAAGTGGCATTTGAGGTAAGACCTGAAGAGAGAATGAAGTAATGAGCTGGTAGATGAGTACAGAAGGGAATTCCAGGTGGAGCACATGACGAGGGAGGGATGTGGCTGCTGTGTTTGGGAAGTTCAAGTAGGACTGCAGGTTACAGGAGGAAATCGGGCACAGATGAGGCCGAGAGAAGACAACAGGCCAAATCAGACAGGACCCAGGGGTCCAAGGACAGGCGTTTTTCTTCTGAGTATAATGGGTGTCGACCTTCATGGGGTTCTGAGCAGAAGACTGAATGGGTGGCTGCTACATCAGGCAGGGGCAAGGTGGGAGCTTTGGAGGTAAGGGAAAATGGCCAACCAGAAATACTAAATATATATATGTTGTCAGCCTGGGTTTTTAAAAATCCACGTGTAGTCTATTGAACAAGATATCTTGAACATAATCATATAAAACGGATAAAAGTAGCCGGGCATTGTGGCGGGCACCTGTAATCCCAGTTACTTGAGAGGCTGAGGCAAGAGAATCGCTTAAGCCCAAGAGTTTTGAGGTTGCTGTGAGCTGTGACACCACGGCCCTCTACCGAGGGTGACATAGTGAGACTTTGTCTCAAAAAAAAAACAGATGAAAAAAAATAGTTGGGAAAAGATATACCAGAGAAATGTCAACCAAAGAAAGCTATATTTATCAGACAAAATAGATTTTTCAGGCAAGAACCATATCAAGACATACAGTCACTGCATTATGGTTGAAGGTTCACCAGGAAAGTATTCAACCTTTTCTTACTGACTTATTTTTACTAATATATTTAATTTTTTAATAAACAAGATGCATATTTATGAAAATATATTGGACAGAAAGTTAACAAAACCTCAAAGAAAAATAGATAAATCCACCTTTATCATGGAATGTTTTAATGTGCCTCAGTAATTGATAGGTCAAACAGTCTGGAAATCAGTAATGTTTTAGAAAATGAACCACTCAAATTAGGTGCGATCTAATAGACATTTGTATAATATCACATTAGAATGCACATTCTTTGCAAGTATCCATGGCGTAGTTGCAGCAACCATATACTAGGCCTAAAATCACATTTCAAAGACTTATGTTCCCTGACCACAATGCAATAACAAAAAGATACCTGGATCCACTTGTTAAGTGCATATCTAAATACAATCTAATTCCTCATATATTTGGAAATGGAGAGTTAATTCATTTTAAAAAATTATATCCACTTGTTAAGTGCATATCTAAATACAATCTAATTCCTCATATATTTGGAAATGGAGAGTTGATTCATTTTAAAAAATTATAATAGAATTAGAAAAAGTTATGTAATACCAAAAACCTGAGGTAACGCCTAAAGGAATATTTACGTTTACAGCGAGGGAAGGGACGAGACTAAAAGTTGATGTGCTAAGTATCTGGCTTAAGAAGTTAAAAAAAGAACAATAATACAAATCCAAAGAAAGTAAAAAGTAAAGGAAAATAAATAATAATAAAGATAAGAGAAGAAATAGAAAATAAACAGAGTTGAGAGGAATGAATGGAGACATTATTATATAAGCCTCACAAATTAAACAGATTGTAGGAAGATATTATGAATAACTTTATACTGATACATTTTTAAAACTTTGGTAAGATGGATACAATTTTCACATTTAACTTAGTAAAGTTTACTTAAGAAGAAACATAAAATCCAAATATTCCTTTAATTATTAAGGAAACTGAATCAAGAAGAAAAATGTTCCCACAAATACACTGCCAGATTTTTATGGGTTTACTGTTGAGTCCTACCAAAAAAAAACTTAAGAAACAAATACTCCTATCTACGAAGTACTCCAGAGTTTAGTAAAAGAAGGAATACTTTCCAACTCAGTTATCTTAGTATTAAAACCTGACAAGGAAAGGAAAGCTCTAAATTTATAAGACATTAATAATCGTGACATGAATTTAATCGTGGATAAAAATGCAAAAATTCCAAATAAAACGCAAACATTAGCAAATGGAATGCAATAATGTTTAAAAAGATAATACATCATGATCAGGTTAGGCTTACCCCAGAGTTTGAACCACTGTTTAATATTTAAAAATTGCCTAATGTGATTTACTTCAGCAACAGATTAAAGGAGGAAAAAAAATCATATGCTTCTGTGAATGGATACAGAAAAAGCATTTGATAAAAATCAGTATCCTCGTGGCTTAAACAAAAATCCTGGAATAGAAAGAAACTTTCATTACCTAGTAATAAACTATCTTTACAAATACAGCAGTAAACTTCATGCTTTTAACTGGGAAACTTTGAACACACTCAGTCCATTTCAAATGCCGAGCAAGACAAGGGCACCCACCAGGACTTCTACTCGTGCTGTACGGGGAGTCCTGGCCAGTAAAGTAAAATAAGAAAAGGAATGATGTGTAGATCAGAAAAGAAGAAACAAAGCTATCATTATTTTCAGGAAATACATAATATATTTCATTAGAAACCCCCAAAAGAATGTTTAAATAAATTATTAGCTTTTTAAGAGTGTTTCCAAAATCAGTTACATTTCTTTACATCACCAACAAAACAGGTAGAACATGTGATTACAGAAAAGATACCCCTTACAGAGCATTAAAACATATACCTAGGAATAAAGCTAACAAAAGATATTTAAGACCTATTACTATATACAAAACCTAGATATGTATTAGGAGGGACCAACGCGTTCCTGGATTAAAAGTCACTAAAGTTTAGTGAAGATGTCAGTTCTCCCTAAAATTGACTTATAGAATTAAAGGGGTATTACTTGTTTGTTTATTTACTTATTTAATTTGACAAACTGATTATGAAATTTATATGGAAGAGAATAGGAAATCCAGCTCATCTGAAAGAATAAGGATGAGAAGAGGGACCTGTGTGCAACTTGTTTTAACCAAATAACAAGAGTTATTATCAAGCTAAAGTACTTATGAGAGTGTAGTGGTGGCATAAAACAGAGAAAGCTAAAAACTGGTCTCCTGTGTCTAGGAAACAAGTCACGACCAACCAAGAAGCATCACAGTTAAAGGAGGAAAGGGTAGACTTTTCAATAAATAATGTTAAGATGATTAGTTATCGTAGAGGGAAAAAATGAAATTAGATCTGTGCTTCACACTGTACACAATGTCAGATTGGTTAAAGACTTAAATATGAAAGGCAAAAGTGTAAATCTTTGAGAAGACATTGGAATACAGTCTCATTGTGACCAAAGTGTAAGGAAAAGATTTTTTAAATTAGCCCCCAAAAGTGGAGACTGTAAAAGTTAAAAAATTGACAACTTTGCCTTTGTTAAAATTAAGAACTTCTAAGATACCATGAATATACTGTGGAGGTTTTTTGCCCTTTAGCCCTTACCCATTAGAGATATGTCCTGAGATATTCATGGGTGAAATGATTTATTACCTTGGGTTTGCTTTGAAAGCACTCCAGGAAGAGGACGTGAAGAGAGAGAAGAAACAAGTGGTACAGTGTTGATGATTATCAAAGCTGGGCGACGGGAACAGCGAAGTGTATTATAGTATTTTTGTGTTTATTTTAAAAAGGGTGTTCCTTTTTTTTTTTTTTTTTTTTTTTAAGGAGGCCATCCCTTTTTATGGTGACTTTCCGGGATTTTCTGGAAGTCTTAACATTTTTAAAAAATTGTTTTCTGAAAAGGCCACTTGTTAAGTGCATATCTCAATACAATCTAATTTTTATCCTGAATAGGACTTTTCTTATAAATTAATAAATCATAAAACAATCTCCTAAAAAAACCATAGAGCAAAAGAGCCAATTTATAAACTAAGTGAAGATGTTTGTAATGCAGAGAACAAAAAAATTAGTATCCAGATATTAAGCAAAGAACCTCTAAAATCAATAAGCAGTTTCTTAGATATGACATCAAAAGCTTAATTGACAAAAGTAAAAAATAGACAAACAGCAACTCACAGAATGGGAGAAAATATTTACAAATCATGTATGTGACAAGGGACCTACTTAGAATATATAAAGAACTCTGAGCGGCGCTTGTGGCTCAAAGGAGTATGTCTCCGGCCCCATAGGCCAGAGATGGTGGGTTCAAACCCAGCCCCAGCCAAAAACTGCAAAAAAAAAAAAAAGAACTCTTATAATTCAATAATAAAAAAGACAACTCAATTTTAAGGATGGACAAAGGATCTGAACAGTCGTTTTGCCAAAGAAAATATACAATGCCATTGAGTATATGAAAAGATCATCAACATCTTCAGTCACTGAGGAAAGCACATCAGAACCACACACAACATTTCCTCCTTCACATCCATGTGGAGAAATGTGACCCTTCATACACTGCTGGGGGGGGGGATGCAAAATGGTGCGCCTGCTGTTGAAAACAGTTTGGCAGTTCCTCAAATGGCTAAACACAGAGTTACCATATCACCCAGCAGTTAATTCCACTTCTACATCTATACCCAAGAGAAATGAAAATATATGTTCAAGCAAAAACTCGTTCTTGAACGTTTGTAGCAGCAGTATTAAGAAAAGCCAAGAGGTAGAAATAACCAAGATGTCCACAACTGATAAATAGATAAATACAATATGGAATGTATGCACAATGAATATTACTCAGCCATAAAAAGGAGTAGAGTACTGATATGTGCTATAATGGTGGATGACCCTTAAACATATGTTCAGAGAAAGATGCCAGTCGCAAGGGGCCACTTATCTTAGGATTCTCTTTATATGAAATGTCCAGAATAGGCAGTTCCACAGAGACAGAAAATAGATTAGTGGTTGCCTAGGACTGGGAAGTGAGAGGTATAGGGAGTGAGCTACGGCGGAGAGGGCAATAAAAGTGTTTTGGTTTTTGGGGTTTGGGTTTTTTTTGAGACAGAGTCTCACTTTGTCTCCCTCAGTAGACTGCTGTGCCGTCACAGCTCACAGCACTCTCCAGGCTCCTGAACTTAGGCAATTCTCCTCCCTCAGCCTCCTGAGTAGCTGGGACTATAGCTGCCCGCCACAACACTTAGCTATTTTTTTTGATTTTGTTGCAGTTTGGCCGGGGCCAGGATGGAACTCGGCACCCTGGGTATATGGGGCTGGTCCCCTACCCCCTGAACCACAGGCGCCGCCCAATAGAAATGTTCTAAATTGATTGTGGTGATGGATGCACAACTCTGAATATACTAAAAGGCACTGAATTGTATGCATTAAAGGAATGAATTGTATGTATGAATTATATCTCAACAAAGCTATTTTTAAAAAAACATCAATAGAGAACAACTCAATAGGAAAATAAGCAGAGGCATTCCCCACATTTCACAGAAGAAACATGTATGCAGAGTAGATAGTAGAAAAGGTGCTAATCAGAAAAATGCTAATTAAAACCTCAGTGGGGGTGCGGCACCTGTGGCTCAGTGGGTAGGCCGGCCCCATATGCCAAGGGTAGTGGGTTCGAACCCGGCCCCAGCCAAACTGCAACAAAAAGCAGCTGGGCGTTGTGGCGGTCCCAGCTACTCAGGAGGCTGGGGCAAGAGAATCGCCTAAGCCCAAGAGCTGGAGGTTGCTGTGAGCTGTGACACCACGACACTCTACCACTCTACCGAGGGCAACAAAGTGAGACTCTGTCTCTTAAAAAAAAAAAACCTCAGTGGGAGACCATCAAACCTACTTGACACACAAAAAATGTTAAACTCAGGCAATACCACTTCCCCACAGGTAGAGGATGTGGAGAAGAAGGGGAAACTCAGCCGTTGTCAGAGAGAGTGGTGAATGGTACAGCCACTCTGAAAGATATGATGGCATTAGAGGGTTGAAGATGCAAATATTTATGACCCAGCAATTTCCCTGTTGAGTGCATTCCCAAAGAAACTCACAGGAGCACTATAAAATTCAAACACACATAAAACAGCTTAATTATTTAGGGGTATAAGTGTATATAGTAATATACCTATTTTTGAAAAGCAAACAAGGTAAAAGATAAACACAAAATTCAGGATAATGAGAATGAGAAAGAATTGGGAGGGTCTAACAGGCATTCAGGGTAATGTTCCTTTTCTTAACTTGGGTGGTGGGTATGTCAGTATATACCATGGGGATTGAGGGGTTGAGTAGAATGCAAAATATTATCTGACAACCTGACACTGAGGGAAGGTGGAAAAAACTCAAAAAAGCATACAAAGAACAGTTTTTCCTAGCAGTTTAAAAATGCTGATAATGCTGACTCTGAGTTTCTGAAAAAAGATAAACATATTTAGCATCTTCTATTTGTGAAGCAAAAGAGATAAAATGTTTTTATCCAAGAAAAAGTAAAAAGAAAACTAAGAGAACTACACCAAAAAAGCAGCAGCAGAATAGGAGTGTTTTAGCAAGTTTTCCAACAAAAGTGAACATCAGGAGCTTTGTGCTTGGAGGTGAACTTCATTGATTCAGGCCACCACTTCTTTATTCTTCAGTGATGTTAAGTACACCAGACGTTGTAGATAAAACCACACGCTCTCATTTTAGTCACTTAGTGGTTGCCTTTCTCTTTTTCAGATCCTGCTCACACTAAAAGATGAGCCACAGACACAAGGAGGAGGAACCTATTCGCCACTCCCGGTGCGTGCCTGCGGTGAAGCATCCACCAGCCCTGCGAGGGGGTCCGTAGTGTTTTGTTGGCTGCCTCAGAGTCCCCAAAGCCTTCACGCAGACATGGCAGTAGATGGTTGCCAATCAGCCAATCCAGACTTTTATTGGGACAACAGGAAAACAGATCCTCCAGGTTTTGCTGGAACTCGGAAGTGGGGACACCCAACTGACGCGTTATTACCCCGTCAGAGCACACGTGTATCTTTACCTTCCCTTCCCCCGCCTGCGCAGGTCTCCTCTGTCCTCTTCCTGCTGCTGCACAGAGATGATATAAAAGAGGCTCTTTGGCTATTTGCATTTTGCTTCCTCTTCTTTTCCAGATTGCCTATTCAGCAATATTGTCTTTGTTCAAGCTTAAATCCCAACATGATTATCTACCGAAGTTGTTCTTCCCTTTTCGGAGGTATTGGGGGAGGGAAGAGCATATGTCTCGAGTCTCCCAGAAGAGAGGAGACAGGTCGGTGTGCTGCAAACAACGTGAGCCAGGGTAAGGGCACCCTTTCAAATTACTGATTTCTAAAATTAATAAAGGAATTCTATTTCTATTTTCTTTTTTTCCATTTGCTAATTTCCCAACAATCAGCATTCACAAAAAAAACTAAAATGGAACCAACTTTTCATTTTATTTTATTGCTGGGCAATTTTTAAACTTCATTTTAGATATATGAGCTATAAAGCAATGTTTTATTTTTACGTTTTGTTTTAGCAGATGGTGGGGCCAAGGGTAGCACCTGCACCTGGGACGCTGGTGTGTTCAGATATCTCCCTTCCCGCCCGCAGCAGGCGGGCTCACCCACAGTGTGGCCCTCTGTACCCAGTTGCACATTGCTCACCTAACAGTCCATCCGAGCTCTACAGCACAGCCAGCCCCCACTTGCGCTCTCCTGGGCCCATTGCCCTTGCTTGCTCACCTTTCCTCAGTCCCCTTTCTGGTGTCTGCTGGAGAAAAGTTTGGATGTTGGGCTGCAGAACCCACTGAAGGAGTCACTTAGCTGCCTTAGGGAGTTACTGGGCGAGAATCCAGAATCTGAGGCTTCTACAACAAGGTCCTATAGACTCACCATTGAAATTCCAAGAGAAAATGAAAACCCAATAGGGCAGGAAAGGGACTTCATTGCCTTCTTAGTGAATGAAAACAAAGGTTTGGGCACTTTGAAGCATTTTGTTTGCTTGTGAAGGATGAAGTCTGTTGGTTGCAGGAAAGAAGTGAGAATGTATTCCAGATGTTCCCAGAACTTTTCTAGTTAGTGGTATGAGCCATTTACTCCCTTGGTTATGAGCTGATTAGGAGACAAAGTTAGAATTCCTCATTCTGTATGAACCTTATGATAAAGGGTAAGAGGGTATGAGCCAAGATCAACCATAGTGCTTGCACTTGCCCTGGGTAACCAATCAAAATTAAACCCTCAAGCTAATTTCTTATTGCACTCACCATGTGCTGCTCAGATCTCTTCCTTCATGTATCCAAGAACTTTCAAGTCATTTTTATTGGTACTGGACTTTTTTTGGTAGTAAACCAGACAGATCACATGAGCCCTCCTCTAACAGAGGTGACATTTTCAGTGTTACTCTACTCTCCCCTGAAATAAGTGCATACTTTTGAAGATGAACAGTGGTTCATGTTTCTTCTGGTCTGTCAGATGTGGGATGGGGAGGCTGGACTCTAGGCCTCTGTCCACATTTGTACCTGCTGCTTAACCTAAGACTAGAGCTCTGACATAAAAAGAACATTTGGAACCACAGTGTGTTCTGTTTTCTTTGGGATACTTCAGCAAATACATCTAGTTGCCTTGGTTCATTGGTGATGTCTTGTGAAGGTAGACAGAAGGGAAGTGTAGCCAAGGGCCATAAAAATTATTTCTTTCTTCCTTATTGAAACATCAAGTAAGGACCAGTGATGTCAGATACAATGCAAAACTTTTCAAAATGTAGTTTCCAGGCAACCTGGACCCTCCCCCTACCCCAATCCTAAAGTTATCTCTAGAGCTACAGCCTGCAATTGTACATTTCAAAGGCTGGTTGTCATGCCCATGAAATTTGAGAAGGGCTGCCACAAGTGAACAGACTCTGACATAGAACAGACTTGGAAACAGCCCAAGGCTGATGTGACAAGTGTGTTGCATCCCCTCTCTATACCTAGTGGCTCCCTGTGGCAAGGTGGAGCTAGTCTCACCAGCCAGGATTTTAGAACAAGGATATAGCTGCTGAAGGACAGTGGAAGTGGCACATGGGAGCACGGGCTGGGCATGGATAAAGCAGGAAAGAAGTCTTGCTGACCAAACTCAGGAGGTCAGCAAGAGAACTGCTTCAGGAGTTCTTAGAGAACTCCAGAAGAAAAAGGTACACACATACCTGGACACACACACACAGGCATGGACATACACACACTTCCTTCAGCCTGTAGATTTTAGCTTCAGATAGACTTTTCTTCCCAGTGGTTAAGTGACCTCACTAGAGGAACGTGTTTCTTAGGAGCCACTAAGTAGCCCCTGGCTCTGTGCTTGCTTGTTGCAGATGGCTTCCTTACTGTGGGATCCCGGCCCCAAAAGAGAACCATGGGATTCTGCTTTTCTTACCCTCTCCCGCTCCCAAATCCCTGACAGACCCATAGTCTGGAAGGGGTTCCTGCTTAGGCCATCTGCCATGGATGGTTTCTCTAATTCTCAAGGGAGTGAGAGGAGATACTCAGAAATGGTGTGATGTTAGTCATTTACAGTTAAGGTATAAGCCACATGTCCAAATACAAGGGTTCACGCCAAGGGATTGTGGCTGCAGTTACCTGCGGGTTAAGGTGTGTGCCTTGCAAGTCTGAGCTACTGCTTCTGAGTGTCTAAGAGAAACAAACTCTGCCAGGAGGAAGGGAGCACAGGCAGCAGAGACTTCTCAGAGGCCGCGGGCAGCAGCGCATGTGCACTGTGTAGGCCCCTCACTCTGAGCAATCATCTGATGGCCGAGAGATTCTCTGCCCCAGATGCCAGTTAGCTCTGATCAGTACGTGCCGACACGGAATTAAGAGAAGGATAATTAAGGATATTTATCGAGTCGTACACCTTAGAATAAGGCTTTTACTGTTCCAGAAACAATCTTCCAGAAGATGAAATCATCCAAGATTCCCCAACAATATTTATTTATACAGAGATTTTGAGAGTAATATTTGTATTTGTCTTCATACCTCAGTCTATGCGTCTGGGCCAAATCATTGTGTGGCACACGCGCAGCTTCCCCGAACGCCTCACGGATTGTAGCACCTGCTTCCAGGAACACCAAATGAACACAGGGTCTCGCGGGGAAGAGGGGGAACCCATAATGCCCGAGGCTGCATGGACCCACAATCCAGACATGTGCACCCTGACCTGGAAGGCATCTAGCCAGATGTCCAGGGGAGTAAGATTGGGGACGAAGGTGAGAGGAGGGACTCAGAGGGCAGACAGGAGAGAGTTAGTTCTCACCCTTTGCTTCTGAGTTCAGAATAGCCATAAGGCCTAATAGAGTTGATGGCCCTCGAACTACATTACCTGGATTTTCTCCCTGTGGTGACCCACAATGCTATTGATGTAGAGAGGACAATTTGCAGAAATGACAAGATTTGCCCTTAATCCCAGGTACCCCAAGATATCTTGGTAACCTTTCTGGAAAAAAAAAAAAAAGCTTGCCTCATATGACATAATCCAGAGTCCCACAGCAAATGTGGGACAGCAATGAGCATATCTGACCTCAGATCCCAAGTGCCTTCCGGTCTGGCCCCGACCTGGTCATTCCCTGCCCTTCCTCCTCCCTAAGCAGCCCAGATCCCATTGTCTCTTGCCACCCCTTTTCCTCTACACCCACCACTCTGTCTGCATCACAGAAAATCTGTGTGTTCTGAAGAGTTCGGCCTTCCCCTAACCAAACACACACTTTCTTTACCACAGTGATTCTCAGAGCCAGCAAGAAAGAGAAATGTTCCAAAAGGAAACCTCCATCTCAGCCATTCGCCTGGAGCCAGAGGTTTGGGCTCCAGGCCCCTGGGTGAGGTCTGTTGCTTTTGTGTTTCCCGAGGAGCGGGCAGTCAGGCGCGGCAGTTCTCTCTCCTCTCTCTCTCTCTCTTTCTCTCTCTGTCGCAGGTGGGGTCTCAGCTACACTTACAAGACTTCACCACCATGTTGGAGAGCTGCTCCACCTTGGGGGTCCTCCCGACATAGTACAGGATGGTCAGGGGCTCCAAGTCCTGGGGCACACAGCAAGGCGAGGCCGATGCTTCAGGGTTCAGGGTGTTGTACAGTCCCAGCACCTGAGGAGGGACACATCATTTAGAGGTTGGAAAGGCAAGTTCAGGCCTGGAGCCCAGGAGTCCTACAAGTCCTAGGGGCTGCCCTAGAGACAGAGCCAGTGGTGGAATGGCCACTGACGCTGCTGAAGAAGAACTGTGAGAACAGTCTGGTGAGTGACGAGCTGCTGTTCATCCATGATGACAGAAAGCAGAACATCTGCACTTGTTTGAGGGTTACCAGTTGAAACATGTAACAATTACTGGGGAACTTTAAATTGATAATGAAATTCTCTTGGCTATTAAGAAAAACAACTCCGATGTTGGTCTTTCTAGCTATCCCGGTAACTTCAGTGAGAAATGTTCTCACCATTGCCTTGGGCCGTTTCGTAAGTGCCAGAGTGCAGGGCCCCAGACAGGATGCCGAAATAATCAGCTACAAGGAAATAGGCTTCACAAATTACTGCCCTATTTCTGATTCCCCTTGAGGGAAAGACAAGCTAGTTTCAGAGGTGGACTCTTACTTCTCTTCCCAGCTTTTCATATTAGCGTCTCCTACAAGCTTTTTGTTGTCTTTCAAAATAAGATTTTTTTGTTTTGTTTTTGTTTTTGAGACAGAGTCTCACTCTCTCACCCTGGGTAGAGTGTTGTAGCACCATAGCTCACAGCACCTCAAACTCTTGGGCTTGAGAAAACCCCTTGCCTCAGCCTCCCAAGTACCTGGGACTACAGGCACCCACCACTATGTCCTGCTAATTTTTCTATTTTTAGTAGAGACTGAGGTCTCGCTCTTGCTCAGGCTGGTCTTGAACTCCTCAAGCAATCCACCCTCCTCAGCCTCCTAGAGTGCTAAGATTACAGGTGTGAGCCACTGTGCCCGGCTCAGAATAAGTTTTCTACATTGAAGAGGCTGGAACAATCAAAGTTGTTTTACTAATGGTAGAAGCCTTTCTACCCCAACCTTGCATGCCAACCAAGTTGCACACATCTCTGACCTACAGGGTGGCATGTGACAATTTCCATGGTACAAAAATCTTTAAGCAAATTAAAAGTCTGGTTGAAACTATGGGAGGAATTTAAAAGGGCAGAATGTGACCACATAGAATGTCATCAAGGTCCCAAAATCAGAACCTTTATCAGAGGGATTTTACTCTCCCCAGACCATGATTCATTCAACATTCAATCCTTCATTTCATTCTTAACAAGTGGCCTGGTTGGCCCTGCCCCATCACCCCAGATGGCACGAGCCCTGCCGCGTACCGTGCTGTGGGTCGTGTCTGCACTGCGGAGGTACGGGCAGGGGCCTGAGCAGAAGTTGGCGTAGTAGCCCTTAGGTTCATGGACCCATTTCCAGCCCAGATCCTGCCGGAAGTCAATGTAGAGGGGGCGCACGCAGCAATTCTCCTCCAGGTTGCTACAGTGAAAACATAGAAAATCAACTTAGAAAAGAAACCACCAATAAAAGAAACTTCACAATGTCCCCTTGGAGTCCTTCCATGCCATCATAGGAGGTGGCTCTAATTAATGGAGTCCCAGATTCAAGGCAGGGAGCTGAAGAAACCAGAAAGGCATTTTCCTGTACAGAAGACCAGGATCTAGGAGTGTAATAAGGAGGTACAGGTGCTGCATGAGGAGCAGTAAAGAGGCAAACGTCACAAACCAAAACAGAGACACAAAGTGCCACACGTAAAACACGACTGTTACACGCCAGCTGGGTTCTCTGGAGGCTGGTTCCTAAGGTGCCTCCAGCCAAAAATAAACTCTTAGCTTATGCAGCTCATATACCGCAGTAGATGACGGCTTAGAGCAGATTGAGAGGCCCTCTGCCCAAACAAGACATATCCTCTTACTGGAGCTGATTCCCATATCACCAAGTGTGATTATCAGGCCCCTTTCACTTTGTTGCCTACAGATATCCATTTGGCAGTGCTTCTCCTCTGTTTCAGTATCTGCTAAGCCCTAGAACTTGCTACTTCCAAAGGCAGCGCCTGGCTAAAATCCGGCTTCTTGTGGGTGAACCACAGCAGACACTCTGGGTTGTCTATTCTATAACCATTCCTAACCCCCTTCTCTTTTGCTACTTGACAGAGTCTGGAACAACAGATATGCGTTTCCCTGGCTGCCCTCACGGGTAGGGGTGGTCTTGGGACCCAGTAATGAGTGACCGAGAGATAAGGAGACGTACGCAGGGGGTGCGGACAAGTTCTGGCAAAGAGATTTCGATCATTTATAAAACTAATAGATGGAAGAGGAAAGCTGCTGGCTCCTCCCCTTCACTCCTCCTTGTTTTAAACATGGACAAGATACCTGGAGCTCTAGCAGGCATGGGAAAAGCCAGCATACTAAACACAGCAGACTGGGAAGCGAGAAAGCCTGAGTCCTTAGTGATAGGACTAAGCAGCCACCCACCCCTGAGTGTGCTGCCGTGGACCTCTTGTGAGCAAAATCCCCCACAGTTTAAGTCACTGTCGCTTGCAGTCAAGAAGATTCATCCCTAAGTGACAGACACATAGAACCTTAGTCCTCACAGGACATGGTCTCCAGATTGGAGGTCCCCTGATGCATCCTCCCCAGATGTGCTCCTTCTTTTACCTGAAGTCTTTCTCCTCCCGGATCCTACATTCCCAAACGTCACTCAGCCTCGAAGCCTCCGCTCTAATTTCACACCCTACTGAAGCCTTTCCTGTGTCCACGGATGAACCCCTTGCTCCTCCTTGTTAAGGCACTAATCCTTCAAACCCTCTCACGGATGTGATCATTTCCACCTTGTAGTAATTGGCACACATGCTTTATCATCCCTCCCTTACAGATGAGCAGCGAAATTGTTCCTAAATCAGAGAAGAAGCTGTGTCTTTGCTCTCTCTCTATCATGGCTACTCAACTATTTCTGAACTAGTTAAGTTTGCTAGCTCAGATATCCCCCGCAAACGGAAACTGCTGTTTCTCCCCCATCCAGCAGCATCCTTGGACCCTTCACAGTGAAGTGAGCACTTCTTTAATGGAAACTCCTGTATCAAACTCTCCCTCTCTCTCCCTCTCACACACACCCTACGAGTACATAAAACGTGGAAACCATGAGAGAATTCAGTCAAGCGCTTCCGATCCAAACTATTTTAGCAACGCTCTCCTCCTCATAGTCTTCCTCATTTACCTCATCTAAGCCCAGACAAAGCTGGGCTGCAGAAAAACAATGTGACTACCAGGGAAACAGAAAGAGATCCGTAAGATTTCCAATCTTCTTTCCTGGAGATGTTTGTGAAGAGCAGCAGGGACCCTCTGTTGAGTGTGGCTCAGGTCCGAGGCCTGACCCAAGCACACAGTGGGTGTCACTTTCCGTGGGGGGGGCCCAGGCTCACCGGAAGCAATAATTGGTGTCCAGGGCCCGCTTCTTTCTCTGGCCCCCTTGGCCCGGGCTGTCAAGCCGGTGCGGGGGAATCATCATAAGGATGAGATGAGGGCTGTGGTGGTCCTTCTGCTTCTTGAGGCGCCCCAGATCGCCACGGCCATGATCATCCTCATTGTCCACACCTGCAGAAGGGAAGGAAGTCGGTGATCTCCTGTCTAAGGGAAGTGGAGGCTCCTCCCGTCACTGCCCAGAAAAGCAAAGGGGGCAAGTGCAGCACTTCACTGCAATGTCGAGGTTGGGGACGCAGCACACAAAGGCTCGTCATTGTTGTAAGGATGCCACTGGAAGAGGCCCATGTTCCGACCCTCTTAGGACTCCTGCAGGGAAATCTCCCAAAGGGCAGACAGCCCATCTGAGCTGCTTCCCAGGAATCTTCATACATCCACGAAGCATCCCTATCCGTGGGTAGTACCTAACACATACCCTCGGATGGTCAGTTTAGACGCTAGACTAGAATCTTAGGGTTTGAGTTTCTTTTATACCTTGAATTGATCAAGATAGCACAGAAGTCCTACTGATAATTTAAAGTATCACAACTTAGGGAGCCAAAACAAGACTCTGTTGGGAGCCTGGGACAGCAGGAGCATCACGTGTACCCAGGAGGCTGCAGTGAGCTGTGATGATAACACTGCACTCCACCCTGGGTGACAGAGTGACACTCTACCAATAAAAAAAAAAAAAAAGACTGAATAATTGTTAACATTCACATTGCATTCATAGTTTTTGAAGTGTATTCACCATGAAATTCAGATGAGATAATGGAGTATAATATGACAAATAGCTTAGCTACTGTCGACAGCCCAGGCCAGGGAGGCCTGAGAAAGAAGAGGGCCCTGGACACCAATTACTGCTTCAGACAAACTCTTGAAAGAAAATGAAAAAGCCCATGCAGGACAAGAGGGCTGCCAAGTGCAGGCAGCCACCAAGGGGCCTGTATCTTTTCCCAGACAAGCCTCTGACCTCAGGTGTCCCTTAATTACCCAACATGGGAATATGAAAGAATAAACTCCAGATCATCAAGACCGATTTCCTTGGAAATATACTGGAAAACCAGGAATGACTCTCAATTATTTCACCCTCTTTCTGCAAACTCTTGTGTATAAATACCCTGAGCCTCGAAGCAATCATCCAAACCCAGATGATTCCTGGGCAAGGATCAGGCAGGCTCCTCACATCTGGAAAGTTCAGTAGTCAGGGCACCCATGTTCATGGCCGCCAAGATCTCTCTTAGGGAAGGCAAAGACAACTCTTTGTTGAGCATTTCTGGCACTTTGTTTTCTAATTTTTATCTCACTGAAGTGCACACTCATCCCCATTTCACAGGGGTCAGAGCAGCCGACCAGCTTGCCTACATGATCCCACTGCTCTGACCAGAGGCCAACACATCCTCTACAGCCACAGCTGAAAGTCACTGCTTGTGGGGCAAAGCAGAAACACTCAAGTACAAAACAGTTGGCCTTCTCTGTGAAGGAGCCAAAGCAGCTTGGGTCCTTTGTGTGGGGTCTGATAGGGGTGTTGTCTTCTGTCCTGTCCCATTAACTCCCCCACCATCCTGCCATACACATCCATTTTGTTACCTTTGAATTTGATTTCCATCACCTCATGGATGTTCTCCAGGATATCTCCATTGGGCTGAAAGGTGTGACATGGACAGTGAATGCTGATTTCCAAACCTAAGTTGGACTCTGCAAAATAAGACACAGAGTTGGTGAGAAAAGCACTTCCGTGTGACGGGGATGGATGCCCACCACCCATGCTAGGTGGACCAGGACCTCAGCTCCCAAGGGCACTCACAGGAATTGAGTATTACCCGGTATGAGGGTCACAGGACACAGAAAGAGCCTCCAAAGCTCAGAATGGACTTTCATGCACATGTTGCCATATTCCACGTATTTCTGGTACCCCAGGAAGAACCCAAGGGGGGCATGAACTAATGATATCACAAAGGAGAGCTGGAATAGTCACCCATTTACAAAGGATGGTGTCAAGAGAAATTGTCACCTACCTACTTGGGGGCAAATGGACAAGGCTACAGGAAGGAAAGGAAACACTCACACCACCTATTTGTTGGGAGAGGAGATATTCGAGCCAACCTACAGAGGAAGGATACAGAAGAGACAGAGGAAGTGGAAGGGACCAAGGAGGAGTAACCAGAGAATGTTAGCGGCCATGTGTGGTGGCTCATACTTGAATCTTAGAACTTTGGGAGACCAAGATGGGAGGATTATTTGAGGCTAGGAGTTCAAGAGCAGCCTGGGCAACATAACAAGACCCTGTCTCTACAAAAACAATTTCTTAAAAAAGTTAGCCAGGTTTGATGGCACATTCCCATGGTCCCAGCTACTTGGAAGGCTTAGTCAGGAGGATCATTTGAGCCCAGGAGTTAATGAGACTGTAATTCAAAAGGCCACAAATTCATAGGTCCACAAAAGGAAAGGCTGGGCAATAGGACTAAAGTCAGGAATCAATGCTAGAGGCAAGGTCATCTGTAAATAAGCAGCAGAATCAGTAAAATATGCAAGCATATCCACCAGGGCTATGATGGTGGATATGGAGAAAGTGGAAGATTCCAGAGGAGATAAGGTGAACCACCCTGATTACACTTGGCAGTATTTCTCCTAAGGAACAAGGATATAATGAGGTGAAAATTACTCAGCTGTGTCTCCTTTGGAAACCCTGATTCACCATGATGGCAGGTTGGAATGTAGATCACTCACCAAGATGAGCAGCTCAAGATGGAAGCTGTGAACTTAAAAAACAGACCAGAGATGACAGAGGGCCATGGCCCAGTGACCAGATGACATGAGCTCACAGACAATGAGCATGATGAGGCCTGGAGGTGTCAGGGTTTGGCGACTGACATTCCAGTGAATGAAGGCCAACTCTGGCCTTTTCTCCTAGTAGATGTGGGAGCATGTGTTTTGCACAGCCAAAATCAAGGAAGCAGGGAAATTGATAAGTGGGATTGAGTGGGAGAAAAAAAGGAAAAATTAAAAGTAAATGAAAATTTTCTATTGAATCAAGTAGTTTTATACAAAGAAAACCAGCTAGGATCTGGTATCATGTCAATTCTAGTATCACTTCTGGGTAGGACTGAATTAGGGAAGCTCTATGACCAGGTGTAGAAGAGGTAGAAGGGAATGGATGTCCCTGGGTTCAGAGTCAGCTTCTTAGTGAACTGATTGACTTATTGCTCCCTGAAACTACACATGGTATATGTGAGCATCTAGGCTTGGGGCCAACCTGGGGTCTTCCTGAAATCTGGTGTCATCAGAGAAAACCCCAAAGAGTCCAGCCTGGCTCAGCATCCTTCTCATGGGCAGAATGGTACAAGCTCAGAGATTACAGTCACCATTGGGTAAGCCTGGACATCCTAATCCTACTAGCTAAAAGCCAGCTTCCTGAGCCTCATACTGAAACCCCATCTCTACGGAAAATACAAAAATGAGTGGGGCATCATTTCACACGCCTGTAGTCCTACCTACTCAAGAGTCTGAAGGGGGAGGATCCCTTGAACCCAGGTATTGGGAGGCTGCAGTGAGCTAGGCTGATGCCACTGCACTCTAACCTGGGCAACAGAGTAAGACTTGTCTCTTATAAAACAAAAACAACAATAAAAGAAAACCCCTAGCTCCTTCCCATAAACTTCAGAGCCTAACAAGATCTGTCCTGCTCCAAGTCAGGGCAGCCCCTGGGGGACACCTACTGAGCTTGAAACTCTGTTCCACAGGCTAGCTCAGTGGGAAAGGCAGACCAATAACAAGGCAGCTGAGCCCCAGTGAGAGGAGAAGAGTAGAGAGAGGGAAGCCTGAGGAGTGAGTGTCCTATCCCCGGTCTAAGACAGCTGGAGGAGGGAGCTGAATATCAGAAGGAGCTACTAACAACATGGTGTACTTTCCATTCAAGTTGTGTCAAGGTGGGCTGGGAGAGACCTGGAGTGGGTAAGTTCTAAGATTCTGTGAGTTGGAAAGTCAAGGTGCAGACAGTTGTGTTGGGGATAATGTCAGGGAAGAGGTGGAGAGCAGGAAGGGGTGGCCTGGCTTGGCCAACAGGCTCTATCTGGGTAGAGGGCTCAGAACCAACGACAGCAATCACCAACACTTGTTGAGCTTGCCCCGGATCAAACACTGCACTGAGATTCTCTAAGTATTAACTCATCTGATCTCTATAAAATCCTACGAAGGAAGAACTATTTGTATCCCCCATTATACAGATGAGGACACTGAGGCTTAGGGAAATTAAATGGCTTGCCCAAGGTTTCCAGCCAGTAGATGGCAGTCCCAGGATCCGACACAGATATCCAGGAGCCCAGGCTGTGTTCTGGGTCAGAGATGGTTGGGGCCCTATCCAAGACCACACATGTGACTCAGTTTCCTCATCAATCCACACCATCAACTGCTCCAGTTTGGAGTCCTTTTGCTGCCTGGTTTGGGGCTAAGGACTCTGAAGAGACTCATGAGCTCTGTATAAGTAAAGGCCTGTGTGGTGATTTTCCTGTGAGAAGGGTGGGCAGTATCCGCCTAAGTGGGAACTGAAGGTTCCAATGAAGAACTAACCTCAGAACTGGCAGCCGTGAGGATGGTGGGTGGGGGACCCATAGGTTTTGTTACGAAATTATCTTTTTGATGTCTCAGGAGGATGGAAATCATTCTCAATGCAAACTTCTCATTGAGTTCTGCAGCTGTGAAAATAAGAACTCCTTCAAGTGCCCAGGGCTTCAAAGAAATCCAGGTGGAGCTGATCAAAATCAGACAGGGAAGCTAGGAGATTAATTTCCCCAGCCCCTCCTTTCTGCAGCCAGGTCGGGCTGTAGGCAGAGTGCCGTCTGAGTCAGAATTCCCGCTGCTGTCGGCAGGTCCATGTGGGTTCTCCTGGGCTTTTGCCTTTATGCTCAGTAGAAGGGACAGGATGGAATTCCGGTGTACTTTTGGAACTGGGGCAGGACCTCCAGCCCACCCAGCTGCCAACTCAACCACCAAATAAATGGGGCTTACAAACTTGGATGCCTACAGAGTCCAGGTCCATCACACCAATAAGCAAATCGAGCCACCATGTGATGCCAAATAGGAACTCCCCACAGTATTCTTTTTTTTTTTTTTTTTTTTTGCCCACCGTATTCTTTGGGAACAGTGAGGATGGTAGGGGCTGCGGGAACTGAAGCTGCACATCCATCATCTCTAGTGAGTGGTTAACAGGAAATCTTCCAACTTTTCAAGAAAAGCCAGGAGTCCAGGTTTTATATGAAATCTCCTGACTTTAAAAAAACAAAGCAAAACAAAAATAAAACCTGTTGGCCACTAGCTAAATGTTAACGGAACATGCAGGCCAAGCAGTCTGTGATGCCTGCCTTAGAGCCTTAACCCCCAGTTTCCTAAAACACCAAGGGCAGGAGAGGATCCACCTGCCTCAGCGACTCTGGGCATCCATGAGTGGGTGGCTTGTGGCTTTAAAGCATCTCCTCAGGGGAGAAAACCCTTTGTAAGAGAGAGAAGAGGTGTAACCCAACCCACTGAGCTGCCAGACCAGACAGTAGCAGCCTAGGTAGGGGAGAGAAACGCAGAGCACAGTGTCAGCAGACACCAAATCTCTACTCCAGACTGGACGGCTTGGTCTAGTCACTTCACCTCTCTGAGCCTCAGTTTCCTTATCTGACATAAAGCTTGCTCTTGTCAAGCATGTTGAAAGCTATGAAGTTAATACGTTGGATGCTTAAAGCAGCTCTGTGAGGTTGCAGGGGAGAAACTGTTACCTGATTTCCCAGGTGCAGTAACACAGTGAGGTGTTCAGGACACGTGAGACTTGACGTACCTGTTGGGTAGCTCTACCCGGAAGACTCTCAGACCCTGCAAACCTAATTGCCCAACCCCATTCTTCCCCCAGTCTTCCCTATTTCAATAAGTGATACCACCTGCATGTTTAGTCCACCAATGTGGACGTCATCTGGGACTACCCTTGTGTCCTCATGACCCATACCTAGTTAGCCACTGCTATTGGTTCTACCTCCAATTCCCCGTAATGTCCACATCCACTACCACCACCCTCACCTGAGCCCCTACTGCTCTCATCTGGGTAGCTGCAATGGCCCTAACTGTCTTTCTTGCTTCTTCTCTTGACCTCACAGCAACCAGGGGATCTTTTTTTTTTTTTTGTAGAGACAGAGTCTCACTTTATTGCCCTCAGTAGAGTGCCGTGGCGTCACAGCTCACAGCAACCTCCAACTCCTGGGCTCAAGTGATTCTCTTGCCTCAGCCTCCCGAGTAGCTGGGACTACAGGCACCCGCCACAATGCCCGGCCATTTTTCTGTTTTGCATTTTGGCCGAGGCTGGGTTTGAACCTGCCACCTTTGGTATATAGGTCCGGCGCCCTACACGATGAGCCACAGGTGCTGCCAAACCAGGGGATCTTTTAAAGATGTAAAACAAATAGTCTCACCCAAAGCCCCCACTCTGGTGATCCACAGCTTCTTATCCTGTCCTAAAACCTCGCCATGGCCTGACAGATCCTAAATTAAATGATCTGGTTCCAGCCAAGTGTGTGACCCGCCCCCATTTCCCAACCCCCACTATGCTGCCACCACCCGAGTCTGTTCACTGCTGC
This sequence comes from Perodicticus potto, assembly GCA_963574655.1. NCBI lineage: Eukaryota > Metazoa > Chordata > Mammalia > Primates > Lorisidae > Perodicticus > Perodicticus potto. The sequence continues at coordinate 30,177 of CAUYRH010031797.1, forward strand.
TAGAACAGCTCAAGCTGTCTCCACCTGAGGACCTGGGCCTCTCTGCTTCCTCTGCTTAGGATGTCCTTTGCCCTGACCTTCGGGGGCTGACTTCTGCTTATCCCTCAGATGCCCATGCACAAATGCCTTCGTCTTAGCGACCTTCCCAGAGCATCGAATGCTGGGCCCCACCGGTTGTTATCACATTGCCCTTCTTCTAGTTTTCACTTCCCACTATGTGAAATTCTTATTCATCGATATGTTTACTTGTTTATTATGTGTCTTTCCCCCCAGAACAAAAGCCCCAGGAGATCTGGGACCTCCCCTGTCTGCACAGCTACATCCCAGGGCCTGGCTCAGAGTGAGCACGAAGATATACTAGCTGCGTGAGTGAATGGAGGACACACAGACCCAGGGACAAAGCTGCGCGCTGAACCCACCTCGGGGATGCCCCTAATTCTGTCTTCTTCTCTCTGTTTCACAAAAGAGGCAGAGCCCTTAGGTTCCTTCTTAGACGCTCATCTTAAAGGTCAACCTACCTCTTCTCAACAGCCACTCACGCACAGTGTCAGTGACATCGAAAGACAACCACTCAGCAGTGCCCCGTGTGGGCAGATTCTTGCCACCAATGTAGCGCTGTTTGGCGATGTGCTCATCCGGCCGAAGTATCTACAGGTAGAAGAAAGGTTTTAATACCCAAGGCCAGGACAGAGTACCATGGGGGACAGGTGAGGGCAGCAATGGGAAACGAAAGGTCTCTGCACCTTAGCTGGTACCTTAGGTGCACCTAAGGTAACTCTTAATCCTCTTGATGACAGATACAGATACCGAAACAAGGCTCACAGAAGCTGGCTGTGGAACCCTGTGCCCCAGGCAGGCCCGAGGTGGCAAAGCAGTAGGCTCTCCTGTCTGTGCGGCCTCTGTTCCCAAGTGGCTCACCTGGAAGAGCTCGATCCTCTGCTCGTTACGCTTGGAGCTAGGATTGGGCACCCGCAAGACCCGGAACTCTGCTCGGAACAGGTTGGTTCCATTTTTCTCCACTGAGGACACATTAAAGCGGAAAACCTTGGAGGTAATTCCTTTGGGGCAGACAGCCAGTTCATCTAGGAGAGAGGGCAGTGGGGAGAGGCACAGCCTGAGCGAGGGTCACTGGCGTGGCGTGCTGCCAACCAACACTCACCGAGTGACCTCCGTAGCGGCTTGAGGCCTCCAACTTAAAGGTGGAGATGGGAGGAAACTTCTTGGTGACCCTAGAATCATACCCAGTCCTGAGCAAGGAGCAATCAGAGCTCAGAGCCCAGGACATGGCCCTAGAGACTGGCCAGTCAAATGTAACTATCCTCTCCTCCCACTGCCTGGACTGCCCAACTCTGGTAAGCTCTCCAACCTGTTTTCCTGACTCTTTTAGAAAACACAGATTCTCAGAAGATATCCGCAGTTCCCCTAGTAGATTACACATCTTGTAGCTAGTTAATTCATTCCTGTGTTTGTTCATTCTGACACTCATTCACTTACCAGACTCATATGGAGCAAGGGCTATGTGTCAAGCGTAGCGTAACGCTGAGAAGCACAAAGTGAACAGACACGGCTTCCACTGATCCAAGGGGATTAACATCCAGGGGACTTTTTTTTTTTGAGACAGGATCTCACTCTATCACCCCAACTAAAGTGTAGTGGCATCATCATACTTCACAGCAACCTCAACTCTCCAGCTCAAGTGATCCTCCAGCCTCAGCCTCCTGAGTAGCTGGGATTGCAGGCACCCACCACAACACCCGGCTAGTTTTTCTATTTTTAGTAGAGATGGGGTCTAACTCTTGCTCAGGCGTCTTGAACTCCTGAACTCAAACAATCCACCTGCCTCAGCCTCTCAGAGTGCTAGATTACAGGTGTGAGCCACCGTGCATGGCCCTCAGGGGACATTATTAATACATGAACCAAAAAACAAAAAATATATGAACTCAACTAAGAGGACCAGAGAAACAGAGTCTTTGGAGAAGCTCAGGATCTGCTATGGGAAATGAAAGGAGGGAGCTTCATGGAGGAGGTGCTAACTGGTCTAGGCCCTGCAGGAGGAGAGGGTTTGAGGATGGGAAGGAAACAAGGCAGGGAGAGAATGCTGCTCTAAAGCAGCAAAGCTGCAGCCAGGGGAGAAAAGGTTAAGACAGTAGACAGGGGACCCCTGGAAGGAGGTCAGGTTTATCCTGTTGCTGAGCATGGTGGCCGAATGCCAGTAGTCCCAACTACTCAGGAGGCTGAGGTCGGAGGATGGCTTGAGGCCAGGCGTTCAAGACCAGCCTGGGCAACACAGTGAGACCCCTGTCTCTAAATATAATTTAAAAATTTATCCTGTTAACCTCGGGGAGCATAGAAAGCAGTGCAGTGGCGTATCATCCCTGTGTTTCAGACCTAATGAAGCAGGGTTTACATGGCGAACAGCACAGTTTTTTTTCTTTTGAGACAGGGTCTCACTCCATTGCCCTGGGTAGAGTGCGGTGGCATCAGCCTAGCTTCCAGCAACATGACGCTCTTGGGCTCAAGAGCTCCTCTTGCCTCAGCCTCCCAAGTAGCTGGGACTACAGGCACCCCCCACCACACCCAGCTAGTTTTTCTATTTTTAGTAGAGATGGGGGTCTTGCTCTTGCTCAGGCTGATCTCAAACTCCTGAGCTCAAGGGATCCTCCCCGCTCAGCCTTCCAGATGCTGGGATTACAGGAGGGAGCCACTGTGCCAGGTCCAACAGTACACATTTTGAGCCTGGCAGAGACACAGGTGTTTCTTCAAACCAAGCTACCCCACCACTGTCAGTTTCAATCTCTCCCAGAGTCTTTCCCCTGGACAGCATGTGCTATATCAGCCTCTGGCACCCAATGGTCTCTTCATCCCTATCCATAAGACAGAGGCAGCAAAAGCTCTTTCCCACCCCTCAGAGCCAGATAACGGAAATATCCTCTTTTTTCTGCTCCCACATGCTTAACAACCTTAAGGTCAGAGCAGCATTAACACCCAGAGACAAACTTTCTACAACAAATGGTAACAATAGCCAGAAGTTGAAATTCCAGCTGATAGACCCAGATTCCACACATAATGGACATGGCTGGGATGAGCTCATATTCACCCCGAGGGTGATTCAGGAAGTCACGGACAAGGCAGGAAGGATCAGAGGCCTGGAAACAAACAAATGCACTACCAATCTTTAGGAAAGCATGAATGTTTCTGGAAACTGCCATCTGGTAAACCTGACACTTGTCCTTAGAAAATTAATGGAACAGATGTTGGGAAAACAAATGTGTGAATGCAGGCTAATACAGCCTTGATTAATAATTGGCTCTGAGAGAACAAACACTGCCAACTCTTTCCTAAACAATTTCAGATAGAACCAGAGAGAGAAATCAGTGATAGCAATCTAATGTGTAAGTGTACACGTGTGTAATCTTCTGGACATGGATAAGATCCTTGGACTGGCAACCTTCTCAAGAACCAACAGAGCTAGGTCTTAAAGGAGCTGTCATCGATATGGCTTCAGTCACAATAGCACCTCCAGCAAGAGGAACAAAGGGTCAGTGCAAAGTGCACCTTGCTGCAAAAAAGGAAAAGGGAAGCAGAAAAAGCACTACTGGTGAGGAGAGTCAGTGGCATCAAGGCAGCAGGAAGCCGGGAAGGCAATGAGCTAAGAAGAGTTCTCAGGAGCCCCCCAGTGACCATCCCTGTTTGGTTTCTTCTGGCCCATCGACCATGTACCTGCTCCCTAAAATGGGCTCCTCTTCGTGAGAATCTTAAGGAGATTTCAAGAAGGAGGTGGGAAGGCTCATTTTCCATCACTGGGAGCTATACATTTCCAAATGAGTTAGAAGGTACATCAGGAGTCATCTGGTACAACTATCTTCAGAGACAGAAACAAATGTCCAGAAAGGTCTTGGCCAGGGTCTCACATGAGTTAGTTGACACAAGCAGCTTGACTCTAGCAAGCAAAGCTCAGACAATTATCAGTCACTTAAAAAGAATTGTCTGTGAGAGAAAAGAAAAGAAAAAGATTAATACAGCCTTATTAATCAAGGCTGTATCAGCCGGCATTCACAGTTGAATCTGCTGAATAATAATGATGTTTTAAATAATTTGTGACATGGGAATGGTGGCTCACACCTGTAATCTTAATACTATGGGAGGCTGAGATGGGTGCTTGAGCTCAGGAGTTCAAGACCAGCCTGAACAAGAGCAAGAGCGAGACTCCATCTCTATTAAAAAAGAAAAACCAGCCAGGGGTTATAGTGGGCAGGCGCCTTGTAGTCCTAGCTACTCGGGAAGCTGAGGCATGAGGATCACTTGGGCTCAAGAGTCTGAGGTTGCTGTGAGCTATGATGCCCTGGACTCTATCCAGGACAACAGAGTGAGACTCTGTCTCAAATAATAAATAAACCAAGATATAAAAAATGATAATAGTAAATAATTTGTGACATGAATCAGTGTAAATAAAGACACAACGTATAATAGCACTACCTTACATTTCCTAGTACTTTTAGTAACCCATCTGACCCTCTCTCTAATCACCCTTGAGGAGAATGAGAACACATAAAATTTGTCACTCTACAAATGAGGAAACTCGGCAGCAGAAAAGTTCAATGGCTTTCCCTAGGTCACTCAACTATCAGGTAGCACAAGCGGGATTTGAACCCAGGTCTTCTGACCACACCTCATTTGTCAAAGCAGAGACTATGGAAGCTGGAGGAGACTTGGGAGATCATCTAATGGAGCTGGTTTCATCAACATGATGTGGCAGGAGTCCATGAAATGGGGCTAGAGCACCAAACCCCAACAAGGGCCAACTGCCAGTTGTGTGGTTCCTAAGCCATGCCTCTGCAGAACACTAGTTTTATTGAGAGCTGGACTAGGGGTCCCACCTTTACGAATTAAATTATGACCAACTTTTTCCATTGCACAGAAAACTATATATTGATGAATGCCATTTTTCTCTGTTTTGCTTTAGGGAGCAAAAAAACAAGCAAAGAATATTCATGCAGAGGATTCATGGAAAAACCAGGAAATAGCTGACCATGTTTAGTTAACTGCCTTTTAAAATGTTTTCAGACACCTGGGCTGCTCCGTGCGTCTGTGCTCGCATACATCATTCGGCTGGTTCTAATGAAGGAGCGTGTGGATCGGTGCAGCTGTACTTCTCCACCCTGGCTGTACATTAGAGTCACCTGGAGAACTTTAAAAACAGATGCTGCCTGGACCCACTCCCCAGTGATTCGGACTACACTGCCGTGAGTGGGTCCACAATAGTCTTTTTTAAGATCTCCAGATGATTCTAATGTGCAGCCAAGATTGAGCACCACAGTTTATAATGTTCTGCAAAGGGTACCATGGCTCCCAGGTGTTGTGGAAGTTTGAGAAACCTCTGCTTTAATGGTTAAATGGATTAACTTTTAAGTGAATTAGACATGTTGTTTAGCCAATGCATCGTCTTGAAAATTATTGAATTAGGAGTCCATAAACATTCTAAGACCATGTTAAAAATTGGAAGATGTCACAGAAAGATCCAGATTTTCTGTTCTTTTGGGAAACAGTGAGAACTAGTCAAGCTGGACCCAAACCCCAGCAGGAGCTGAGCAGTGAGTGCCTGTTTTAACAGGAATCCACGTGTGCTCTCTGCCCTTGCCACACACACTCCGTTTTCTTCCTGACCCCAAGGCCACATGTGCTGTTTATCAGGGGCTTATACTGTACATAGCTTTTCTTCTGGTATCTGTGGGCACTTGTGTTCGCAGCCCTTCTCAGGAAGGTTTTGCCCTAGTTCACTTACACATGTAGAGTCTTAAGCTTCTGTGTGTTTATGAATCTATAAGGAACTTGTTGAAAATACAGATCCCCCAGGTCCCCATCCCTGAGAGATTCAGATTCTGTAAGGGTGGGACGGGGCCACATTTACCTCACCTCTGGACCTCACTCAGAGAAATGGTTTCCTACCACTGCTCAGATGGGAGCAGCATCCAGGGCAAGTGAGTTTTCAATATGAAAAGTCAGAATGCACAACATCTACATTTAGCAGCCAGAAAAGAAAGTCTGAAATACTGAGTTTTCTCTTTGCTCAGGAACTCTGTGCTTGTTGGTTGCCTTTGGCGGAAAACAAGAATAGTCTCCCCAGAAGACACAGATAATTACAAGCCAGAAGATAAAATGACACCACCTGCACCGGTGATATAGCTTGCTAAGGATAATAAAGGGACTAAAAAAGCCTGTCCCCACCACACAGGTCCGAGAAAGTATCAGCTCACTTCCCATAGCCAAATCCTGGAGAGTTATAAAAAGGATTACAAAGTCCTGCCCGTACTCCCCAGCAGAGACTGTTGAATCATCCCAGATATAATTATAAAATTCTTTCAGCTAAAAGGGAACTTGGAGCCCATCTCTGACTTTCCAGATGAGGAAACTGAAGCTTACAGGGGTGATATTGGCATAGCTTTCATTGCTTAACCTGTTTGAGACTCAAGAGAAAGAAAACCCGTTCATTAAAATTAGGAGAACGGGCTTGGCACCCATAGCACAGTGGTTACGGCGCCAGCCACATACACCAAGGCTGGTGGGTTCAAACCTGGCCTGGGTCAGCTAAACAACAATGACAACTGCAACAAAAAAATAGCTGAGTGTTGTGGTGAGAGGCTGAGGCAAGAGAATCACTTAAGCCCAGGAGTTTGAGGTTGCTGTGATGCCATGGCACACTGCTGAGGGCGGCATAGTGAGACTGTGTCTCAAAAATAATAAGAAAATAAAAGTTAGGAGAACATTTGTAGCAGTACAAACCTCCTGGGGGAAAAAATAGGCAGAACAAAAGAAAAAAAAGAACAAAAACCAAAAAAGAACAAAACCCTATGCCATCTGCCACCTGAGCTACTAAAGAGAATAGGTCCTGTCCCTCCTGCTTGGTCCAACATGTGATTCAAAGCACAGCAGCGTTCTACATAACAGAATGTAGAAAGTCCAGGCTAGAGTCCCTGCTTTTTGGATAAATTACTTAATTGGTCCATGTCTCAGTTTCCTCATCTGCAAAATCTATACAACAGGGCAGAGCTAGAGTACGGGCCGTCCTCTCTGCTGTCACCTTGGTGCCCTTTCTCCTGCACCACAGAAGACTAGTGCTGCTTTCTCTTTCCTCCCTGGGACTTGGGGCTCCCTGTCCCGGCTCCTGACAGCGCTCCCCTTCAGTTCCTGTCCTCTGGGTAAAGGGAGGTGGTCTGAGCTGATGAAATTTGGAAAACCCCGTGATCTCCTTACCTCCCCAGCAGAAGCTGTGGCATCAAGACCCTGCTGGTGACCCACACAACCTAGTGCCACCCCCTAGTCTGCCCTCAAGAATTAAGGACAGTCTTCCCTTACCCGATGACTCTGAAGATGGCTATCTGCTCCTACCCCGCCTCTGTCTGCTGCCTTCTTTATAATTATTGTGCCTCATGTGTCTGCCTCTCCATGGGGGGAGGGGCTCAGCACCTGACCAGCTGCAGGGCGGGCCCAGGTCCCTGTCTGCATGCCTGCTCTCTGTCACTTCCAACAGCTGCAGGGTCTCGGCCTGCTTCCTGTTTGCACCTGTGAGCCTCCATAGCATTGGCCCTGTCCCTCTGAGCTTGGGACCCTCCTCTGTATCCCAAACAGAATCCCTAGGCCCTGTGCCAGACCACTGCTCCATGGCCCTACACTCCCCTCCCCCATCTGTTGCAGTTGTAAGGTCTTGGTGCTACAGCCAGAAAGCTACCCAGCATCTGTGAGGTCCTGCCCTGGCTTTTCCCAAGGCTGTCCTTTCTTTGTGTCCTGAGTCTCCACAGAAAAATAATGTCCTCTTGTACCTGCATGGCCTTGCATCCATCCGGCTCATTCATTCTCAGCTCAGGATTCCAGGCTGGGTGGGTCCTTGTGCCCTCTTCCTCTGGACTCCTCCTCCTGACCCAGACCATCGGGGCATGAGTCCTGCCCTCTTTCCCTGGACCCTCCTGAGGACTTCTCCTGCTGGCCTCAGATTTTGACCCTCCTCTGACATTTGTGGCCACCATTTCCTACCTAGTGGAGCCCAGGGAGTCGGGGGCTCAGCATCCAGCCGGGGTGCCTCCGGGAACTATGGGCCCCTGGCAAACTCTGAGCCAGCTCCACCCAGGAGACCCTGGGCAGGGCGCACAAGCTTGGCCTCAGCCTCCACCCCACACAGCAGCCACATCCTAAGGAAGGGCACTCCGGGCACCCACAGGAAGCTGGAGTAGAAACCCCTTGCCGGCAAACTCAGGCTCCTCTGCCTGGCATGGGTCAAACGCAAACCCGGCCTTTTGCACCTTCCACCAGAGCTGATCCACCCCTCAGCACCCACTTCTGCTCCTTCTCTCCAGACGGGTTCCTTTCGACCCCTGCTGTTCACCCCCTGACTACCCTCTCCCATGCTTCATCCCACACCCACGCCCCACTCCAGGCACTGCCCACCTCCCAGGTAGTCAGGGCGGCGAGGACACCTGCTGGTAGGAAAAGCAAACAGAGCTGCTCCCAGAGTCTCTGGCCCATAAGTGGCTCACATTCCTCTTTCCTGGGCTGTCAGTTTCTCAACATCTGCCAAATTTCTCTCTCTTGTATTGAGGTTTTTAAAATCCCCATTCAGTAAACACACATGACTTCCACACGTGTACAAACACACAGACGTCTCACCCAGAAGCTGCCCAGTTCCTCCATGCAGACGGGAGCCTCCTGGGAAGGCGGGATCCCAGACACATCCCCGTGGCACCCACCGTCCCCCTCCCACCCAACCTCTCATGACACGCAGACACAAAGGGCGCCAGCCCTCTCCAGTACCCAGAGCCACAACCCTGTTCTCCCCAGGTCCATCGGCCTGGAGGGCGCCCATTTTGAGGACATGAATCTTTCTACTGTACAACTCAAGAGTACATGTCTCCCTGAAGTACCGGGACATGCGAACATATGTGCATACCCTCCCCCCTGCCACAGCTCACAAGGGTCACGTGGGTCACGTGGGTGGGGTAGACCAAAGGGCCCAGGCAGCAAGAAGCTGTCTCTTGCTTGGGCTTCAAGAAGCTTGACAGACATGAATTTAGGGCAGGAACCCTTCTTCCCAAGAACTGGAAAAATTGAACCAGAGACGTGTCACAATGGATTGTGAAAAGCAGGGAGAAGACCAAGGTCTCCAGACTCAGAGAACTGTAAGAGCTCTTGAGAGAGCCAGCCTTCCCCTTTATGGCACCCAGATGCTCACAGTTAGCCATATGATTGCATGTGCAAGAACACATATGTTTTCCTGGATAGCACAACATAATCCCACATTAAAATCGGCCAAGGATGTGATGCAAGTTCAGCGAGCCACTGGGTTCCAGGGCCCCTGGCCTCCCAGAAGCACCCAGCTTTTCCCAGAACAGCTCTGTCTCCCTCCTCACCTACTGCCCCTGCCCCAACTGCGCATCACACCTCCTGAGCCTTGGTGCTGGCGAACCCCGGGCACCCTCCTGTGTGGCCAGCACCAGGCCCCCCTCCACAGAGCTCCCTTCTCTAGTTCATACCCTCCAGAGTAGAGGCCCCTGCAAGAATGTGGACTTACTGTGCTCCGCCAGTCCCTGGATCATGTCGAATTTATGGATTTCTTTGGCGTAGTATTCCGACTCGGTGTTTTCCTGAGTGCAGCCTTCTTCCTTCTCCCCCTGCATCTCCTCCAGAAGCTCCCGGGTGCTGTTGTAAAGAGCCAGGACCTGATAGGGGACGTGGGTCATCACTGATGGCTCAGGGGGGCTGGTTAGCCTGAGCTTGCTCAAGATCTGTCCCCTAATGGCTTCCACCCTCTTCTTCTTGATGTGGCCGAAGTCCAAGGTGGTGCAAGTGGACAGAGCGAGGCTGACCGTGGCAAAGTTCAGCAAGGCCAGGACCACCAGAGCCCTTTGCAAGTGCATCTTCATGTGCGAGCCGGGGAGAGAGGCCAGGGGGACGGCGAGGCCTGGAGAGGAGGAGACCCCAGCAGACGTGCAGAAGGAGGGAGGAAAACCAGGCGGCCTCCCCAGATCCCAAAGACTGAGGCTTGGCAAGAAGGTGCATGAACTCACTGCACTGCGAGAGCTTCAGGACTTCCAGGAAGCGCTGGCAACCCTGAGGACGAAGAAGCGGACTGTGTGCCTTGTAGCGCTGGGATTCTTGTCCATGTATCTAAACAGGTTTTGCTGGGCTCTGACTCCCAGCAGGCCAGGTGGAGGGCAAGCAGAGGGCTGGGAGGGGTGGCAAGGCAGCTGGGAGTGGGAAGGGAGCTGGAGTTTTTCCTTAGGTAAAAATAAATAGAGCGGATATCTGATATTGCCAAACACTGCTTGGCGATGGGGAGAAAGTGGGTATTTTAAAGAAGGAGCAGGAGGACCATGGCTGGGTCCCAAAATCAAAATCCTTGTGTTGCCCTGAAGGAGAATACGAAAAGAAAATGGAAAAGAAAAGGAAAAAAAAAATGTAAAAAAAAAAAAAAATCAGATCACCAGTGAGTAGGTGGGGAGAGGCAGGGCTGGGCTAAAGGTGGGGGCAGTAAGGACACACTTGTCTCTCAGGCACTCCATTCATGCTTTCTCTTTTGTTTACACTTCCTCGGGGGCTTTCTAAATAAGTTTGTTCACGCTGCCTCTCGTCTTCATTGGCTGGGGTGTGGGTTATGTGCAATTGGAAGGCAGAGAGGACAGGCCTCTGGAGAGCAGCCCCAATAATCCACTTGGACGCCCTGGGTCACCAGCACCTCGGCTTGTCTTCTCCCTCGGCCATCGCTTCTGTCCCCTGCTTCTCTTTAAAAAAATGAAAAGGAAAAGAAAGAGAAAATAGAAGCCAGTTCACTGCACGCCTGCTCCGAAAAGCTGTTATTCTTTCTTTCTAGTGCTTCTTCCCCTATCTCTCGCCTCTCTATTCCCTGGAACTTGGCTCTCTGCTTTTCCTCCCTTTCTCACTCACCCTCTCTTTTCTCTCTCTCTCCCCCTCTCGCTCCTCTCCCTCTCTCACACACACACATGCACACACACTGCTTTCTCTATTTCTCTCTGCTGAAATTTTATACCTCCCTCCCATGACGTCTCTGGCCTGGGGTGGGGGAGGGAGGGACCAGCGCACGCAGCCTCTTTTGCTGCACGATTTTAATGTTTTAAACAGGCGCAGGAAAAGCCGAGCCCATTTGAAAAATACTTTGCGAGTGCTCTCGTTCGACGTGGTAACTGAACTTTTTTTCCCCTCTTGGAGTCACTCCTGCTACACGCTGGCTGTTTTTCTGGAAAGTTACTCCGCCGAGCCCCCTCCCTTCCTCTCCCCCAACCCCTTCGTCCTCTCGCCAGCTGTCAGTCCACGCTCGCTGCGGCCGGTGCCGCGCTCCCTCCCTGCCCCCAGTCGCGGGCCGCCCGGGCCGGGCCGGACACCCTGCTGGGTCCGCAGCGGTGGGGGAGGGAGCACGGTGGCCGGGCAGCCGTGCCACCCTCGATCCGGGCGACGCCAGGCCTGCAAGCGGGGTTGGAGGGTCGGGTTCAGCTCCGCGGCGATCCTGGCCCTGATTCTTCATTGACAAGATTGGAGTCGGGCGGCCGGCAGAAGCTTGGCGACGCTCCAGGGGCAGTGAAAAATGGTGGCGTTTTCCGGAAGATCGAGGGTGCCCTCTGGCGAGGCGAAGCCGCCAGTGCAGGAAGCTCCGCGGGACTGCGGCCCGGGAGGCGGGCAGGGCTGGGGGGCTGCAGAGGGGCAGCGGGGAGAGGGCGAGAAGAACAAGACCCGGCGCCTGGGGGAATTGCCTCCCTGTCGGCCCCGCGTGCGTACAAGTGCACCCGGGCCCGGGCTCCGGAGCCGCTCTCCGCGGACATGTCATCCAGATGTTCGCCGCCTCCCTCCCCGCAGAGCGTTCCGCAGGGAACTGCGCCAGCGAGCGCAAAGTCAGCAATTGGCCGGAGCCCATTTCCCAGATGGGTGAGGGGAAGTTGCTCTCCCCTTTCGTTCTTCGCAGCCTGAGCTTCTAAGTCTTTTCTCACGAGCAGTGTAGGGAGAGCAAGGCACGTTGCTCCCCACCTTCCCCAATCACAGCACTGTGTCAGAACTCATCATTTGCCTGAGAATTAGTGCTGGTCCCATCCCACCTCCGTCTGGCCTTCCTGGACTCTTTGAGGACAGGTCTGTTGGCACTTGGGCCACTAACTGCAAGGATGTTCGCTGCATCCCAGGACGGTGGTGGATCATTTCATATGAGGGAACCGAGGCACAGAGATATTTTCAAAAGGCCACACCGCTGTGAGTGGTGGGGATGATAGTGAACACAGGCTGTCCAGTTTGGGTAGGCCTTATTTTCATTTGCGTAACCAAGGAGGACACCCGGGTTCAGGAAATTTAAAAGTAGGCAGGGCCTGGTGGCTCACACCTGCAATCCCAGCCCTTTGGGAGACCGAAGCAAGAAGATTCCTTGAGGCCAGGAGTTCAAGACTAACCTGGGCAACATACAGAGACTCCTATCTCTACAAAAACCCAAACAAACAAAAAAACCAGGAAAAATTAACTGGGACTGATGGCAGGTGCCTGTAGTACCAACTTCTCTGGAGGCTGAGGCAGGAGGGTGGCTCAAGCCCAGCAGTTTGAGCTATGATCCTGCTACTGTGCTATATACTGCCTCTGAAATTTGAGGAACAATTTGATGTTTATTATCTGCCGGGCACTTTTCTAGGCTCTGTGGATATATCAGCGAACAACACAAACAAAATCCTTGCTCTCTCATGGAGCTTATATTTTAGAAGCAGGGATGCAACAGTGAGGGAAGAAAGCAACTAAATAAATATGTAAATTGTGATAAAAGATAAATGCCAAGTTAGAAAGTCAAGTAGAGAAGGAGGATAGGGTGTGCCTGGGTGGGGCATGTTGCAATTTAAAATAGGGTGATCAGGACGGCGCCTGTGGCTCAAGGAGTAGGGCGCCAGCCTCACATACCGGAGGTGGCAGGTTCAGACTCAGCCCTGCCCAAAACTGCAAATAAATAAATAAATAAATAAAAATAAAATAGGGTGATCAGGGAAGGCCTTAGTGAGGGCTCTGAGCAAACACTTGCAAGATGAGAGGGGAAATTATTAAAGTTATACCCTTCTGGACTCTACCATTAGCAAATGAGGCCCTCCCATCCTTGTTTTTTAACAAACATCACACATGATTTGGGTGCTCAGCAAGGTTTGGAAGCTACTCTAGGGCTTCTCTCTGCCCAAGGGAAGTGTACCAAGGGGAGTGTCATTCACCTTTGGTTTTCAGGAAGTGGAGTTGAGTTCTGGGAACTGACTATAAGGTGGTAGTGGTATGGCTGTGAGCTTACAAGAAATAGAAAAATCCATCTGGTACCAAGGAAGAAGGGAACAATGGATTCATTGGAGCCTATATTTCATCTGTCTTGGATTTTTGGCAATGAGTGTTCACATAAAATCTAACAGAATATTCTGAGAAGCAGAGTGGGTGAGTAAAAGATGTTAGAGGTAATTTTTTTTTTTTTTTTTAGAGACAGAGTCTCACTCTATCACCCTTGTGCTGTGGCGTCACACAGCTCACAGCAACCTCCAACTCCAGGGCTTAGGCAATTCCCTTGCCTCAGCCTCCCGAGTAGCTGGGACTACAGGTGGCCACCACAATGCCCAGCTATTTTTTTGTTGCAGTTTGGCTGGGCCGGGTTGGAACCGACCACCCTCAGTATATGGGGCTCCGCCCTACTCACTGAGCCACAGGCGCCGCCTGAGGTAATCTTTAAGGGTAGTTCCAAAGAAAGAGCCCTCTCAATTTCGAGAGGGCTCACCCCTGCTATACAGGTCATTGTTCACCAGTAGATAATGGTGGATATCCACACCATTCTTCAGGTCAGAAGTATGCTAGCGCACAGTTCCACCCAGTAAACGTGTGAACGAATGGTTGAACTGAGTAGTTACTGAATATTTTACAAATGCTTGCAATCTGGTTTTAGGTGTGCTACTCACTTCCAAGTCCTTGCTTTTGACCTGTGGCCATCTAAGCCTTATCCCCAGCATAACACAGGAGACCTTGTTCACTCTTAGGGCATAAGCCCTTCTCCTGTAGGTCTCAGTCAACTGGTGTTAGGGACCTAGCCAGCAGTGTTGACTTGGGGATCTTCCCCGGGAAGTCCGTGAAGATTCAACTCAGCTGCCCCATTGAGCTGGTTATTTGCGGGACATCTGTCTGGCACTGTAAGAGAATGGCTGACTCCAGTAATAATTGGTGTCTGAAGGATGCTGGGCTTTGCTGCTGGGCACTCAGGTGATTTTCCTCAAGCCACCCCTTTGCATCTCAGTGTTCTCCATTGTTGTGTAGAGATATTACTGTTACTCACTTTGTGGGGATGTTGGGATTTAATGAGGTACTGAATATTTGTACTTTTGAAAGTTATTACTACTCAAGCCTGTCTGTAAACTTCTTGAAGGCAGAGATTATATGTATATTGCATTTTCCATAATTCCTCTAAACTACTACACCTGACTTCCTGTGAACCTGTTTGCTCATCTGTCAGATACGAGGTTGTTATAGATCTCACATGAGCTAAGAACTGTGATGGACCCCTGTACATTGCAAAAAGCTGTACAAATGGGAAGCATAAATATAATTATTACTATTAGGAGTAGTGCTTTGCAAGTAATTACGCATGTATTTTAAAAGAGCTACAAATGCGCAGGGCCCAGTGGCTCACGCCTGAGTTCCAATCAGCCTGAGCCAGAGCGAGACCTCGTCTCTAAATAGCCGGGAGTTTGGCGGGCGCCTGTAGTCCCAGCTATTTGGGAGGCTGAGGAAAGAGAATCGCTTAAGCCCAGGAGTTTGAGGTTGCTGTGAGCTATAACGTTATGGCACTCTACCAAGGGTGACAAAGTGTGACTCTGCCTCAAAAAAAAATAAATAAATAAATAAAAAGCTACCAATGCAGAAAGTTCCTAAAAGTTAAAATTATTTCACTGTCCAACAGGAGCAGGCTTAGCGGATTTTAATATCCGGAGGTTTCTTCCAGAAGTCAAGAAAGGAAGGTTTAGGAAAGATTTGGTTCGAGTTGAATGATGGCATGGAAGCCAGGAATAACGCTGTGGCTCCTTTAAATATCTGAATAGAAGGGCGGAGCCGTCGTTAGGGACGCCGCTGGGCCGCTTGGTTCCCAGGAAGTGACGTCAGGCGGCCACGGAGATGGAGGATCTGCTGGATCTGGGCGAGGAGTGGCGCCGCGGCTCGGCCTCCGTGAGGACCCACGCGGGTGTTTGGGGCAAAGATTTAGCGGGTGGGGAGGAGCGACCTCGCTGGCTCCGGCTTCCTGAGGCGTCTCGGGGCGGCAGGTCCCGAGCTGCGTCGGGTGAGGCCTGGAGGAGGCGGCCTCTCCGCCCCGCCCCCCGGCGCCTCTGGCGTGGGGTTTGCTTTCTTTAAAATTCTCAAAAAGTGGAAAACAGAAACCATCCCTGCCGGCCTCTGGCACTGGTGGGAAAATTCCGAGCCTTTCTTGGCTTTCCAAAGTCCCAAGTGCGAACAACCCCCTTCACAGGTCCAACAGTGATTGAAGGGGCCCTGGCCGGAGCGGCACTTGCACGCGTCCTAGAGTTTTCCCCTTGGGACCCTGCATTCCAGAAGTTCATGTAACAGTCGCACTGTTTTATCTGTGGAAGGGAGGTAGGCAGGGGCAGCCTTTCTTCTCCGTAATCCCCACGGAAAGGGGGGCGTTACCTCGGTTTTATAGTTAAGGAAGTTAAGACTGATTTATAACCTGAGGAAAGGATTAGGTGCTCAGGCCTTGAGGTCAGATGGAGTATGGAGTATAAAGCTGTTGCGTGGTTTTTGTTTTTTTTTTTTTAACCCAACTAGTTAACTTTTCTGGGCCTCTGATTTTTTATGCCTAGAATGGAGATGTGACTGAAAATGAAATGAGATAATGTTTGGAAAGGATTTAACAGAGTGCTTGGCATATGCTAAGTTATCAGAAGAGGTTAGCTGTTGTTGCCTTCTAAGGCTGTGATTTAAATAAGGTTATAATCAGTAAGTAACAGAGCTTGATTGAAGAACCCCGTTCAGTGTTTTATCTTACTCATTACAACCCCATCAGGCCTTTTTATCTTTAAAATTAATCAGGATCCCCAGTCACTAAAAAGTTGGACCACAGGGCAAGTCTTTAGTTTCTGCTCTGCTGTTGAAATCTCTTAAGTGTTTTGAAGTGCCCTGGTAGCATTGGATGTCCTCCAGGTACTAGAGAGGAGTACCTCTCTAAGGGAGATATGAGAGCCAGTTGCAAATTATTCTGGAATGAAGCAGGGTGCCTGATTGGAGGGAGAAAATATTGTGTCACCAGGCCTTTTTCTTTTTTTTTTTTTGAGACAGAGCCTCAAGCTGTCACCCTGGATAGAGTGCTGTGGCATCACAGCTCACAGCAACCTCCAATTCCTGGGCTCAAGCGAGTCTCCTGCCTCTGCCTCCCAAGTAACTGGGACTACAGGTGCCCACCACAATGCCCGGCCATTTTTTTGGTTGCAGCCATTATTGTTGTTTGGAGGGCCCGGGCTGGATTCAAACCTGCCAGCTCAGGTGTATGTGGCTAGCGCCTTAGGCTGTTGAGCCACAGGCACTGAGCCTATTTTTTTTTGTTTTTTTTTTTGTAGTTGTCATTGTTGTTCAGCTGGCCCTGGCCGGGTTTGAACCTGCCAGTCTCAGGTAGCACCATAACCACTGTGCTACTAGCACCATAACCACTGTGCTACTAGCGCCGAGCCTAATTATCTAAGTCTTTGATAAAAAACAGGAGACCAATAATAACTTCTTGGTAAACAATTATTTTGAAATAATTTCAGACTTAAAAGTTGCAAAAGTAGTATACTAAATTCCCTTATTCGGTCTCCCCTGATGTTGCTATCTTACATGGTATAATATTATTAAGTGGCCAATTGACCTTTTTAGAATTTTACCAATCACCCCCACAATGTCTCCTTTCTGCTTCAGGATGTCATCCAGGATCCTATATTGCACTTATTTGCCATCTCTCCTTAGTCTCCTCCAACTTGGCTTAATTTTAGGTCTACCTTTGTCATTCGTGATCTTGTGAATGTGAAGAATACTGACCTGGTAACTTGCAGGATGTTCTTCAACTTGGGACTGTTTGATCATTTCTTATGTTAATATGACTCATGGATATTTCTTTCATTCATTACCACTTATGTTGTTGCTCCAATTGTTCTAGATTTGGCCCTCAGGAGCTTCTTGATTGGTGCCTGTGTCCTTTCAACATGCCTCCTTCACTTTATGAGCAATTCCTTACTTTCTGACACTATAAGATATGCCAGGCTTATCTTGAATTTTCCCTTCCTCCCCACTGGAATCAACCATTTCTCCAAGAAAAAAATGGCCCTGGCTCCTTTTTATTAGAGAATAGTATTTAAGATCCAAGATTTAGGCACTGTGTATTCTCATTGTTACTAGATATCATCACTTTTGGGTCCATTCAGTACAAAGAGCTACAAAGTATCTAGAGATATACTCACACACATATCTTTCTTGATCTGTATGTGTATGAACATACACCTGTATTGTATACATGACACACTATGTTTATACATTACGTATACGTGTAACCCAACACTGTAGGATCCATTTAGCTTTGCCCCTTTCCTCATCCGAAACTCCTTTCTCAAACACTGAGAAAGAAGCCTGGTTATTACTATCCTCAATGTACTTATTTGTTCAATTCTAGCATACACATAAATCAGTTTCAGAATTGCTAACATATACCCCTGTGCAAAGTAAGTTTACTAACTAGAGTACAGTATTTGTGTATAGTTCTATAATGAGCCTGTGACTGCATTGGGCACACTTGGGTAATCCAAGATAACCTTCTCATCTCTAGATTCTTAACTTAATCACTCCTACAAAGTCCCTTTTGCCATGTAAGGTAACATAATTCCAGAGATTAGGATGTGGACATCCTTGGAGGACCGTCATTCTGCTACCACAGGGGGGGATAAGCTTAGATGCTAGCTTTAACCAAGAATGAGAGGGAGCGAGAGAGTCCCAAATTCAATGCATAAACTTTTACTGAATTCACCAGTCTCAGGTTTGGTCCTTCATCCCTATCTTCAGCTGGGCCTGAGATGCTAGAGTCTCCTATGATTCTTCTGACTCAATTTCTGCTAACAGTAAAGCTTCAGTCTTCTGCCAGGGTAACAGTTTGTCTTCCAGGGTGGAGGGGAGAGAGGGGGAAGGTCCAGTTGCTCCTCATACAGATCTCCCTGTCAAACCTCTCAGATTTGGCTCCACGCCTCACTCTTGTTTCTGTGAAGTTCTGCAGCATGAATCTGCCTACTTTGGGCTTAGACTTTCCCCACTGTGGACTTAGATTCTGTCTTGACTGATCAGTCTTTTTCCGGTGTTCATCTGTGTTCCATCTTCCAAGATATTGTTAATATCTCTGTGGTGGTGTTTGCCTATCTCCTGTCTTTTACGTGTAGGTTGTGCCCATGTCCTTCAGTCCTTTCCTATCCCTTGGACAGAAAAGGAAATAACTGTGTGCTGCAAATTCTGTGTCGTGTACCTTTTTACTGGGAGTTGCCTCTGTGCCCTCCATGAAAGCTTCCATTAGGCCTCCAGTGTGCCTCAGTTCTCCTGAGGCCACCTGGTCCTTCCCATCTGTGAGCAGGCATTTTCTTTCTTCTTCTCCTTTTTTTTTTTTTTTCATATAGAGTCTCAAGCTGTTGCCATGGGTAGAGTGCTGTGGTGTCACAGCTCACAGCAACCTCAAACTCTTGGGCTTAAGTGATTCTCTTGCCTCAGCCTCCCAAGTAACTGGGACTACAGGTGCCCGAGTGAGCAGGCATTTTCAATTATTTTTATTGGTGCCCTAGTTTGGGTATCAGGTTTTCAAAGATGTAGGCATTTTCAAATTATGAGTTCTCACATAATTTTGAGAGGACAGACACTCTGTGGACCACCTTCAGAATACACAGGGAAAATGGGATTGCTTTGTTGAGATGGAAAATGAAGTTTGAAAGTAGAGTGAGAAGACAAATAGTGAGAAAAAACCAGAAATAGGAAGAGGTAGGGTGCAGGAGAGAATAGAAGTGGTCAGGGTGCAGAGAGAAGATAAGGAAGGGCTTACTCTCTTAGGCTCCCCTGTCATAGGCCTTTTGCACTTTCAAATGAGGGGTTGCCGACATTGACTACCAGTCAAGCTGGGAGCTGAACTGGAAAGGGTTAATCTCTGCACTAATCCCAAGAGTATCCATGTAGACCTTATCTTATAAATGAGGGACCTGAGGCTGTGAGCATAGCTTGACTGCTGTAATGCCAGTGTTCTAATTCGGCCAGACTGGAGAGAAACTCAGAATGGAGGGCAGGTGCAACCTGCTTTTTTCAGCTCATGGGCGGCTGGTGAGCTGAGTTACATGGGAGGTCTGCACTTATCTAGCTCCTGGAGGCTGGCGACCTGAGTTACACAGAAAGTTCACATTTTGTGATCTACGATCTGTGCAAAGGGAAGGTCCTGTTCACCTTTATACCCAAGGGAACAAAATGGCAATCTGGCAAGCTGCAGCTACAGAAGTGAGACATCTCTATATATAGTTATGGCTGTGTAGGAACACAGGCGCCTTCTGTCTCATCCTACACTTCCGGCAGGGTTAGGGAAGAGAAAGCCCAGACAGCTTTATTATGACTCATGCCCAGGGCTGTGGGTAAGAAAGCTCAAACACTTTGTCTGTCTTTACACTGCTTAAAGATGAAAATTATTAATTATAGTTATTTTGATGTTCTTTGCTGGTAACATAAGTATCTGATCTGTATTCCTTCTGCTTTTGGTCATGTTTTATTTTTTAGTATGCATCATAAGCTTTTATTTCTTTCTTTTGTTTTTGAGACAGAGCCTCAAGCTGTCATCCTGGATAGAGTGCTGTGGCATCACAGCTCAAAGCAACCTCCAATTCCTGGGCTCAAGAGAGTCTCCTGCCTCCGCCTCCCAAGTAGCTGGAACTATAGGCGCCCGCCACAACGCCCGGCCATTTTTTGGTTGCAGCCGTCATTGTTGTTTGGCGGGCCTGGGCTGGATTCGAACCCGCCCAGCTCAGGTGTACGTGGCTGGCGCGTTAGCCTGTTGAGCCACAGGCGCTGAGCCATAAGCTTTTATTTCTATCTGTTCTAGAAATAGATCCAAATCTATAAACTTTCCATCGTTTCTGTGCATTGCACAAATCCAAAATTTTCTATGAGAAAGTTCATTTCTAATGTCTGTTTTGTTTCCTGAAGTACCTGGTACCTGTCGGATTGTGTACCTTGATTTCTGGCTCATTGTGTTTATAACCTGCGGCCTCCTTTCCCCGTTCCAGTAAAACAGATTTGTGCAGTTTAATGTTGGATACTTTGGACCTGGGTGGTAAGATCTGATCTGGGGAGCAGGGGCAGAGTAGGGGAGCTGGTTAGCGAAGGTAGCTTGGTGCTGAAAGACTCCCCCAGATTGGTACCATGAAGGCCCACTGGGAGTGCAGTCAGGAGCCTTGGGGGTGAACACAGTTGGCCTTGCCTTCCTCACCTGCCCTGCATGGTGGTGGTGCTGAAGGAGCAGAGGGTGGTTGTTGATTCAGTTCCCAGCCAGGGGAGGAGGCCAACAGGGAGGAGCGCCTGGTAAATACCTTTACCCCAGAGTCGTTCAAGCTTTTCCGATTACTAGGAGCACAAATCTTGGTGAGTTGTTAGTTCTCTGAGATTTGAAGATTTGAGCCACGAGGCACCCAGTACCTAAGTGTTTCTCCTAATCTATGATCGTTCTACAGAAACAGTTGGGCTGTGCATAATTTAGGAGACAATGGATAGCAAGACAATGGTGGCAATGTGGATAGATTATATTTGGGGACATTTTACAGGACAAGGAAGGATAGTAGCAGCATCACCTTCTGGAACCCAATGGCCTCAAAAAACTCATGGCCCCTTCCAGGCAGTTAATGCGCTCCTGGAACACCTTGTTCTGTAGCTTGATCTTCTGGTTGGTGTCAGGAGTGGGTAGTAGCATGAAAGGACCTATTGTAAGGGCGGTAAGGTGTGACTTGTGGACATTTGTTGTCTGTGTTTGGAAGGGAGAGGAAGTATCGGCCAAAGCAGCCAAGACGTAGAAATGAAATGAAGTTACCTGGCTAAGAGGGGAAGGGCGGGCTGAGGACACGCGTCAGAGCCTAAGACTGGAGGGAGGATGTGGAGCCAGTGGGGGATAGAGTCACTGGGGCATTTCTCACCAGGTGCCAATCCTCTAAGGGCAGGAGCTGAGACTCCTGCTGCAGGGCCCCTGGGGATGGGAGAGATTGAGCGACTGAAGTGAGACCCACCTCTGTGGGGTTTCTAGAGAAGGGCCAGCAAACAGTATGGCTGAAAGGATGTTCTGGCAGCCAGGGCCCTGTTTTGGTTGTTTGGCATGAATTCCTAGGTTTGAAATGAGTGAGGTTTCTGTGGTTCTGCGCCTTCCTTGAGCAAAGTTCTTTGATCCTGGAGAGGAGGCAGAGGAAGGAAGAGGTACAGTGGGAGTGGCCTCTGAGGACTGGCATGCCAGGAGCTCCCAGGGTCATGGAAATGAGGGTGGAGGGGTATAGGAAACCACCCTAGCATGGGATCCAGGCTGCATGAGTGACCGAGTGCTGGAGCATGTTCTGATGAAGGTGGGAGGGCATGCGCCTGGGATGGAGAACTCAGTATGGCTGAATGGCAGGTTCTTTGGGTGTGGGGCAGCAGGAGAGTGACTGGGGAGGAGGCTGTGTTCAGAGAGGGTTATGTGAATTTGCCAATGCCAGTGAATGAGAGCTGTGACATACCAAACTCCAGGGTGTGCTCAAGATGCCACTGAGGTATTAGTGTGGTGTCTTGGCTGACAGAAATTGTGTTGTGTGTGTTTGCCAGGAATGGTATTTAGTAATCAGGTTTATGACTAAAGGGTGTGTGTGCGTGCACATTGCATGTGTAATTAATTATAGCTCTTTTTTCTAAAAATAATTGAAATAACATTTCCTTCCTTCATCTAAACATACTCAAAATTCTCATCTAATGTTTATTTACATATGACATAAGATAATGGATCAGTCACAATCTGGAGGCCTTTGGTGTTGGGGCCATTCATTCATTTTGTTCTTCCTTATACCTATTATAGTTTTCATGGTGGGGCTGTGTTTCTTCCTGTGTCTCCCCGACTGCCAACCTATTTTGTAAATGTCCCTGAGAGCAGGAACCATTTTATGTCCCCCTTCACCCACAGCAATCCACACAGTAGTGTGTATATGATTAATATTGTTCATCCCAAAATAGAAAATACAGATGTAACAATGACCCTCAACTATACAGAGAATCCCGGAAGAGGGGCTACTTCCTAGTATACTCTGGGCCCACGCACCTTTAATATCTGATATGACAATGACCCATTCAGTCTCTTATCCTCAGAATGGGAAAACCTCTGCCTTCAAAAATGTTTCCTCAATCCCTAAACCCTTTGTTTACCTTTCTTTTTTTTCTGATTTGATCCAATATTTCTCTTTATTTTGATGTCAGATTCCTTGGACACCTATTATAATTTTTCTTTGATCCTGTCTCCCCCAAACCCCAGTTAGATTTTTCCTTCAGCTGGCATTCTGCTAAGAAGCTCTTGGATAGAAGAACAGAAGAACAGAGAAAGCTGATTAACTTTAGCCACGTTAAGAAAACTGTGTTTTTCATTAACAAAAAGACATACATTCAAAAATCAAAGGAATAAAACTACAAAGTAAATGACAGGTAATGGAGATCTTCCCTGAACTGCCCTAAATCATCCTAGGTATATGGTTCCCAGCATTGGCCCATATGCCATATACCATATACCTAGTATGATTTAGGGAGGTTCCATAATCTTGGTGGAGCCGATTCAACTTTCTCACCTATAAGGAATAACTGCCTCTTAGGGTTGTTTGTAGGATAAATGATATAATTAATGGAAAGTGCTTCCTAAATCATAAAGAGTCGCTTGACTGTTCCTCTACTGACTGGGAACTGTCCCCTAAGGCTCTCTCCTGCAAGGAGGGCAGATAAGTTCTAATGAGGAAGGAGTTCAACACCTGAGCAGCTGAACCACACACAGTAATTATTCACCTGCAAGTAAGGAGGTTTGACAAGCACTTTCTAATGTCTTTTCTGGTCTAAAACCTACGACTATGAAAAATAGTTAATTGGATATTGTTTTACATCATGTTCCGGCTCTCTTGATATCCCCTACGCTGTAACTCCTTGAGGGCAGGGGAGTGTCTCACAGCCTTGTGTAGCTTCTGTAATATTTAACACAATGTTAGACATCTAAGAGATAGTCAAGAAATGCACCTACTGGGAAATGATTCTTTGGTATCCGTTTCCCATACGGATTTAAATATGCGGCAGGTGCTTGCACAGGGAAGCCAAGTTCCCCAGATCTCTCCCCTCACTGTGATTCTCTCACCTCACAGAGCTTGTCCAGGTCCTGCCACTGTGTGTCAAAAATCCGAGGGTAGGCTCACTTCTTAAGTAGGTGACTCTTAACTTCTTTGAATTTTGATTTCAACATCTGACAGATTGCTGTAAAGCTTTCCTTGCCTGCCTCAGAGGTTCTGAAGATTAAATGAGAGGTTGAATTGGAGGGCAGTTTTAAAACTGCAGAACACCTTTCTCGGGTGGGGTAGCTATTGCTCAAACTATCTCTTATTCTATTTCTTTGGCAAAATTGGGGCCTCAGGTGAGCAGCCAGAAACAAACTTTCAAATTTAAGATGTGGCTTACAGATAGGTGTTGTTAACAAGGCAAGGCTTCTTGTTTAAAACAATTATTCTTGCTAACCAGAAAAAAGGCTTTTAACAAATCATTAAACTTTTCTGTATCCCATTCCAGATCTCTATTGTTCACTATCTCCCATAGCTCTGGCCCCCTCAAGGGTCAGGAATGATTTCAGGTCAAAATTTGAAGGAAGTAATTGTGATGCCTACCCTGCATATTTCTTTTTTCATTTTCAAGTCATTTTAATGCATATTATCTCATGTAGTCTTTACAGCTCTTAGGTTGGCAGGGCAAGAGGCGTTTTACACATGAAATCAAGAAGTTCTATTTTGGCACCCCGATTTTTTGAGCCCCACCTCCATAGGCTTTGTAGGATGCCATATATCCCTGGTCGTGTAAACGAGTGAGGCCTCACACAACAGCGGCATTCCTGTGAGCCTGCTAGAAACTGTGAACTGAAAATCTTAGCCTCCATCCCCAGAGTGAATGGACCCCCTCTTGGCCAAGGGGACCCCAGAAAAATCCTAAAGCTGAGTTGCTGGCCATGAGAAGGAAGATCAGAGGTGCCTCCTCACGCCCCTGCCTTCTTGGAGATGTCCTTTGTAACCTATTAACAGGCCTAAGCCTATGTAAAACAAAGCTTAAATCACACCTATCGGTCATCAATTTACTTACCAGATCACTTGGGTTTGGTTATATGTCCAGTATATGTCTGGTGGCTTGTCTCTGATTAACTGACTTCCTTATTTTAATTTAAAACTTTCCAAGATGTTAGACTTCGTTTACAATCATAAACCAAACCATCTTAAAACCCACTTATACCCTGTCATCTGCTTTGAGATGTTTTGGCTTTCTGGGTCAGACCAATATGACTTCCGCATATTGATTTATGATGTAATTCCTGTCTCCCTGAAATGTATACGGCTGAAGTATAACGCAACCACAATGAGTCCACTTGCTCAAGGCTTCCAGGGCATGGCTGCACATACGCAGCTCAGAATAAATCTCTTTATTTTACAGAGTGTGGGTTTTTTTCCACTGACAAAATGCAGAATCTCAGGCCTACCCTCCTGGATCAGAATCTGCAATTTATCAAGACCCGTAGGTGATTCATGTGCACATTCAAGTTTGAGAACACCAATTTGATTAGGGGTTTCAAATAAATGTATTAATGACTTAACATTATCTTCTCCAAGAAAAAAAGGTCCAAGGTATATTTTTTTTCTTTTTTTTTTGTCACCCTAAGTAGAGTGCCATGGCTCCATAGCTCACAGCAACCTCAGATTCTTGGACTCACGTGATCCTGTTGTCTCAGCCTCCCCAGTAGCTGGGAGTATAGGCACTTGCCAACATGCCTGGCTAATTTTTCTGTTTGTAGAGACAGATTCTCACTTTGCTCAAACTTCTGAGCTCAGGCAATCTACCCACCTTGGCCTCCCAGAAGGCTAGGTTTGTAGGTGTGAGCCACTGCGCCTGACTAAGATGTTTATTTTTAAATATCTCTTGAATTGGAAATATTTAGTCCCAAAGGATGAGCAGTAGAATTTCAGACCTGGCTCCTTAGAGAGTTTCTTGAATGAATATATAGTTTCTTAAATCACTTAAATGGCTGATATTGCTTACCAAATAGTGTCACAGAATGACATTTCAGAGATAAAAAAGGAAGGAATGATACAATAAAGGAACAAATGACAAACCTGAAATAGTAATATACATTACCTTTTCATAAAATATGCAAATAAATGTTTATTATATAGCTGGTAGCTAATCAAACAGTACTTAGAAATGCATCAACTTGCTAAAAACATTGAGTTCTATTTTTCCCTGAGTTAAATAATTTGACTCCCAATAACATCTTAGAATCATAAACTACCCACTTCTCTTTTCTAGTAGTTTAATCACTCTCTACTACAAAAAGACTAAAACACTGTCTATTTAGACAAATGTATAGAAAGTTTGTTAAGTGCCTTTACTATGCCGTTCTTCACTTAATTTATTTTTTAAAACTCTCTGCAATGCATTCCAAGTCTACTTCATCAGATTGTTAACAACTTTAGGCATTAATTACATATTGGCTTCACTTAGGAAAGCTTCATTATAGACTGAATCAGTACTCCTAAAATCATACTTTGTAAGAGCTTTAGAAATGATCCAATATAAATTTTGTTTTAGGCAAATGGGGACAATGAAACTCAGAGAAGGGATGTGATTTGCTCAAGGTCACCCAGTGTTGGAATTATTTGAAGTTTTATCTGAAAAGCTCAGTGTTCTATTTTAGTTGTAAGGAAGCCTGAACAAAACCACACACTTACCAATGTTTTGGTTTTCATGTTCACCCATACACATAGTTCAACCTATGAACTAAGATTTTTGTATCAAACTCTTCCCTGAATCAACTCACCTTGTTAGCCATCTCCTGGATTTCTGGTGTGGCACGTTTGGCTTCACTTAAACCTCCAGGTATCATTGTGGCTGGTTATTTCTTTGCTGGGCGGGATGCTGGAAGAGAAGTGATCAGGTCTGTGTGGAGGCTTGAGTTTTTAAAGAGCTCCACCTGTAGAATGTTTTATTTTCTATGAAGAGCAAAGAGGAAGGAGGAAAATGAATATGCCTCAAGGCAAGTCTTGCTTCCTCCACAGAATATGCTAAGTGGAATCTGGAAGAAAGGGGGGAGGGGTAAAAATAGGTGTGTACAGGAGTCATGCTGTAACAAGCATCAAACATCCCTGCCTGCTCTTGGACAATGGTTCCATCCTCTTACATCATCTGAAGCATGAAATCTGAAGCCACAACCAGGATTTCTAAATGTTTTGAAACTTTTAACACAAAATTTTATTTTCAAAGGAATACCTATAGATAATGTCAAGGCTGATCATTTAGAATTTATTTGATTTTAAAAAGAAAGTAAAAGGATCCATCTGGAGGACATTGGCTATATATGTGTACTTTTATTTAAATTTCTAGAAATGTTTAAAATAAAGAAAAACACAAAGAATAAAATAACAAACATCTATATTTCTATTGGTCAGAATTAAAACATTGAACGTTTTGTCACATTTGCGTTCTTTCTTTTCTTTCTTTCTTTTTTTTTTGAGAAGGGATCTCACACTGTCACCACCCAGGCTGGAGTGCAGTGGCATGGTCACAGCTCACTGCAGCCTCAAACTTCTGGGTTCAAGGGATCGTCCCACCTCAGCCTGGGACTACAGGGCCCAGATAATTTTTCATCTCTTTTTTAAGGCAAGAAATAAAAACGCTTTATTGAGAAAGAGAAAGGTTTACAGAGTGAGGGCAAGGTATGTTCACCACAGACAGCAAACTGGCCCCCATTGTGGCAACAAAGAAAAGGCAAAGAGGCCTTCTTATTTATTTATTTTTTTTTGTAGAGAGAGGTCTCCCTGTGTTGCCCAGGCTGGTCTCTAATTCCTGGCTTCAAGCAATCCTCCTTTCTTACCCTCCCAAAGTGCTGGAATTACAGGTGTGAGCAACTGTGCCTGGCTTTTTTTTTTTTTTTTGTAGTTGTTTTTAAGAAATAAAATACATATTATAGGTATGGAGGAAACTCCTGACCCCACCCCAACCTTGCTCGCACAGAAGTAAATTACATTGTGAGTTTGATATCCTTCTAGCCTTTTTTTTTTTTTTGCAGCTTTTGGCTGGGGCTGGATTTGAACCCACCACCTCTGGCATATGGGGCTGGCGCCCTACTCCTTTGAGCCATAGGCGCCACCCTCTTCTAGCCCATTTTTGTACTTTTGCTTAGTGTGTTCTTAACATTTTTCCTCAAATTGTATGTTAAGCATACATTTTACGTTATGTTCTTTTTCTGCTCCATGTGTTTTTGAGTCCTGATACACAGATGGGAACTTAACCACAGATGGGCCAGTTCATTTCCTTTAACTGCCCTGTGCCATTCTATGCTAGATCTATCTCTGTGTTGTTCTAGCTAAGTGCCACATGGTTTGTGCTATTCTGTACTTTACACACTCCTTCCCCCGCTGATGAAGATTTTGGTTGTTTCTGTTGCTTCCCCCTTACAAACAATGGTGTATTTTTTGCATCATATGTCAGGGCTTTAGGAGGCAACTTATCTACAAACAAAATTGTCATGTTGTGTGGCTCTTTATTGATATTCTTTCAATTTTGGGAAGGAATAATCCATCTACATAATAAAAATGTTCAGCAGAACCAAACAACTTGCAATGTAAGGACTTCTTCACCCGCTCAATTCCTCGGCCGCCCTTGTACTCTCCAGACACAGTTACAGGCACCAGCTTCTTGTGTATTTTTTAGAGACATTATTTATACATACAAAATGAATAATTAGCTGAACACACACATACATATACATCTGGATATGTTTTCCTTTTATATAACTGTAACTCTTCTACTTCAATTATCGTACTCTTTGCTTTACCCCTAATATATTTTGGAGATTGTTTTGTATTACTACATGTTGTACAGAGAGGTGCTTGACAGGTGCTTGGCAAGTTCTTGGTGATGGGTGAGTTATTAAATGCCTTCACCTGGCAATTGAGAAAAACAGAAAATGTGGATGACAAGGCACTAACTCAAGAGGCCACAAGTTAGCCAGGTGTGGTGGCTCATGCCTCTCTTCCTAGCATTCTGGGAGGCCGAGTTGGGTGAATTGCTTGAGCTCAAGAGTTCTAGACCAGCCTGAGCAAGAATGAGACCCTGTCTCTACTGAAAATGGGAAAATTAACTGGCCATGGTAGTGCAGCTCTTTTGGAGGTTGAGGGAAGAGGATCACTTGAGCCCAAGAGTTTGACCTTCAGGTTGTTGTGAGCTATGACACCATGGCACTCTACTCTAACAACAAAGTGAGACTCTGTCTCAAAAAAAAGGCTGGACACAGTGGCTCATGCCTGTAATCCTAACACTCTGGGAGGCCAAGGTGGGTGGATCATTTGAGCTCAGGTGTTCAAGACCCGCTTCAGCAGAGTAAGACCCTGTCTCTAAAAATAGCCGGGCATTTTGGCAGGCACATATAGTCCCAGGTACTTGGGAGACTGAGGCAAGAAATCACTTAAGCCCAAGAGGTGGAGGTTGCTGTGAGCTGGGATGTCACTAACACTCTATCAAGGTGACAAAGTGAGATGCTGTCTCAAAACAACAACAACAAAAAACAAAAACTAAAAAAAACCACCAAAAATGTCCACAAGTTACTTGACGACATAGGCTCAGCCTTCCTAGGCCACCTTCTCTGGCTAATCCCGACAGCCTCCTCATGCTGGTTCTATTCATCTTTATGTCCCTTTTAAGACAGAGCCTCTCATATTCAGCCCCCAACTTTTTTCAAGGTCACAGACCATTTCTACCTCTTAGTCCAGGCCATCCTGATTCAATCTCTCCAGTGTTGGGGGACATGGTAAGCAAAGCACGTTTCCTGTTCTCTTTCTAGGGTCTATGCTCTGTTACCCTGTGCTCGTCCCTCTTTATTCTCAATAATTTATTTTAGAAATAAAAATGTCCCTAAAGCAAATATTACTTTGTCTTTCATATTCCTACTATAAAATCCTAATTTTTCTTAAGGTAGTATGGATGCCTCCGACTGACAGGAGAAGAGTCACACATGAGGACGTGCAGGAAAGAAAAGCGCTCCAATTAACATCTCTGGGTTAATGAATAGTGAAGAATTAATTAAGAATTGATATTAATTTTATTAATAATCAAATCCATTGAACATACAATTGTTTAAAATACAAATTTATTTTTAAAGTACTTTTTTTGAGACAGCATCTACTCTGTTGCCCTCTGTAGAGAACTATGGCATCATAGCTCACAGCAACCTCAAACTCCTGGGCTAAAAACGATTCTCTTGTCTCAACCTCCCTGGTAGCTGGGACTACAGGTGCCCGCCACAGTGCTCAGTTACTTTTTTCTTTTTTTTAGAGATGAGGTCTTGCTCTTTCTCAGACTGGTCTTGAATTCCTAAGCTCAAGTGATCCTGCCATCTCAGCCTTCCAGAGTGCCAGGATTATAGGCGTGAGCCACTTTGCCAGGCCATTTTTAAAATACCTGAAGATTTCTTCTGGGGTTTTGTTCTGGGATGAATTATTCAGGCTATCTATATGGAGCTAAACATCCTCTTATGTTTCATATTTCTTATCTGTGATCTTGTCTTCCAGAGCAGTTATCTTTTTTTTAATTTTTATTTTATTATTTTATTTTTATTAAATCTTAGCTGTGTACATTAATGCAATTATGGGGTACAATGTGCTGGTTTTATATACAATTTGAAATACTTTCATCAAACTGGTTAACATAGCCTTCACTGCATTTTCTTAGTTATTGTGTAAGATATTTATATTCTCCCTTTAGTAGATTTAACATGTACCCTTGTAAAATGCACCGTAGGTGTGGTCCCACTAATTACCCTCCCTCCACCCATCCTCTCCCCTCCCTTCATCCTCCCTCTCCTCTTTCCCCTTAGAGAAGTTATCTTTTACAGACGTTTCTCTTGCATGGCTGAGTTACGGGCTTCTCTATGGGTTGGTTACCTCTTATTTTACTGTTGGCTTAGAGTTCTTGAAGCATGAAGATACTGAGAATTTGGGCTAGTCTCCAGGTTTTGTTAATGGTCTGAGACTCTGGACTTTCCCAGATAGTCGTTGCCAGGATTGAAGTGTGGATATATTCACGTACCATGCAACCCCCTGTTCTCATTCCTAAGTATTTACCCAAGAGAAATGAAAATATGTGTCCATACAAATGGTTATAGCTGGCTCGGCGCCTGTGGCTCAACGGGCTAAGGCACCAGCCATGTACACCTGAACTGGGGGGTTCGAATCCAGCCTGGGCCCGCCTAACAATAATGATGGCTGCAACCAAAAAGTGGCCGGGCGTTGTGGTGGGCGCCTGTAGTCCCAGCTACTTGGGAGGCGGAGGCAGGAGACTTGCTTGAGCCCAGGAATTGGAGGTTGCTGTGAGCTGTGATGCCACGGCACTCTATCCAGGGTGACAGCTTGAGGTTCTATCTCAAAAAAAAAAAGT
>CAUYRH010031799.1:0-13819 GCA_963574655.1 Perodicticus potto
AAATCAGAGTTTCAAGAAGGTGAATCATCTTGAGGCTTATCAGGAAGGCACTCATTGACTATATTCTAAGAATTGCTGAACTAAATTATATTTGCAGTTCCTTCCACTTCAGAAAACCTTCAATTCAAAGTGCCTGATTTAAATTAAAAGATTTCCTCAATTAAGGAAATTCAGTCATTAATGTAAATCAGTTTCTAATACAATGAAAGATTTTGCCCACTAATAAACCTTTTTTTTTTTTTTCTTTTTTGAGACAGAGTCTCTCTATGTTGCCCTCGGTGGAGTGCTTGGCGTCACAGCTCACAGCAACCTCAAACTCTTGGGCTTAAGCAATTCTCTTGCCTCTGCCTCCCAAGTAGCTGGGACTACAGGCAACTGCCACAACGCCCAGCTATTTTGAGAGACAAGATCTCGCTCTGTCTCAGACTGGTCTTGAACTCATGAGCTCAGGCAATGCATCCAACTCGGCCTCCCAGAGTGTTGAGATTATAGGAATGAGCCACCGCAGCTGGCCTAGTACTGAACTTTTAAACAATAGTTTAAGACGGGCAGCACCTATGGCTCAGTAAGTAGGGTGCTGGCCCTGTATACCAAGGGTGGCAGGTTCAAACCTGGCCCCAGCCAACCTGCAAAAAAAATAGCTGGGCCTTGTGGCAGGCGCCTGTAGTCTCAGCTACTTGGGAGGCTAAGGCAAGAGAATTGCCTAAGACCAGGAGTTGGAGGTTGCTGTGAACTGTGTGATACCACAGCACTCTACTGAGGGCAATAAAGTGAAACTGTCTCTACAAAAAAATAAATAAATAAATAAATAAATAAATAAATAAATAAATAAATAAATATCTATATAGATATATTTATATTTACACACACACACATATAAAGTTTAAGACATATTGAATATAGCTGGGTGCAGTGGCTCATACCTGTAATTCCAGCACTTGGGAGGCTGAGGCGGGTAGGATTGCCTGAGCTCACAGGTTTGAGACCAGCCTGACCCAGAGGAAAGACCCCATCTCCAAAAAAATAGCTAGATGTTGTCACAGGCCCTCAGAGTCCTAGCTACTTGGGAAGCTGAGGCAAGAGGATCACTTGAGCCCAAGAGTTTGAGGTTGCTGTGAGCTGTAACACCACAGCACTCTACCCAGGGTGAAAAAATATGCACTGTGTCCTGCAGCACACAAGTACTACATACAGAGAGATAAATTCAATCTATACTTTCAGTACCTACCACCTAAGACAAACAAAAATACCATATAAAGAGAACTATATGCAACTAGAATAACAAATGAGCAAATAACTTATTTAAAACGTATGGCTCTGGCTCGGCGCCTGTGGCTCAATGGGCTAAGGCGCCAGCCATGTACACCTGAGCTGGTGGTTCGAATCCAGCCCGGGCCCACCAAACGGTGGCTGCAACCAAAAAATGGCCAGGTGTTGTGGCGGGCGCCTGTAGTCCCAGCTACTTGGGAGGCAGAGGCAAGAGACTCCCTTGAGCCCAGGAATTGGAGGTTGCTGTGAGCTGTGATGCTACAGCACTCTATCCAGGGTGACAGCTTGAGGCTATGTCTCAAAAATAAATAAATAAATAAATAAATAAATAAATAAATAAATAAATAAATAAATAAATAAAATTAAAAAAAAAAAGTATGGCTTGACACCTGTAGCTCAGTGGTTAGGATGCCAGCCACATACATGAAGGCAAGTGGGTTCAAATCCGGCCCAGACTTGCTAGAACAACAATGACAACTGCAACAAAAAAATATCTGGGTGTTGTGTCGGGCACCTGTAGACCCAGCTCCTTGGGAGGCTGATGCAAGAGAAAACTCTCAAGCCCAAGAGTTAGAGGTTACTGTTAGCTATTACACAACAGCAGTGTACCGAGGGTGACATGCTGAGACTCTGTCTCAAAATAAAGGAAAAAAGAAAGAAAGAAAGAAAAATAAAAAGTAGAGTAAGCTCTTATGCAAGAAGAAAAATGGATGGACAATAAGGTCAGATTTAATTCAAATTTTCATGACCTCATACCAAAAGCACTCTACTAGTCTCTTAATATCTTTATCTCTCACCCATCCAAATCATTTTATATCCTACTTCTAGACCCATCCATATAAAAAAACTCAATGACATACCATTACCTCCAAAATCCAAAATCCCAAATCCATGGTCTTGTACTCAAAGCCTTCCGTAACTTTGGTCTCTGCCACATCTAATTCCTCCCATTTTATCTTACTCAGTTTCTCTACTCATTATAACCTGAACAAACCTAAGCAGTCAATTCCCCCTGGGCCTTGCCTCCTACTAGTTTCCACTAGACTGCTTTCCCTGTTCATTTTCAACCCTATCAGCTCTATACACCTGTGCTGTTCAAAGTTTAGGTTCTCTGAAGCTTCTCCACCTACTCTAATGTACAACAAGTACCCAATCTTCACAGGCCTCTCCTGACCTCTAATTATTTATCTTTCAGAAGAGAAGGCTTAATATTAATAATTACATGAACAATAAAAATAGTAGCTTTTATTCAATGGATGTTTACAATGTATGTAGCATTATAATAGGCACTTTATAATAGTGGCAGCTTATAATTAAAGTAACTATCACAATTATCTCTATTTAATAAGAAAACTGGAAACCCAGAGAATTATCCAGGTCACGCAACTAAGCAACAGAACTTGGATTTGAACATGTAGCTAGGATGGGAAGTAAGATGACTGGAGGCAGCTTTCAACAGAGGCTCCTGTGCAGAGGGAGAGATAAAGGACAGAATGGACTTAATGAAAGGTGGGGAACTGAGCTAAGAAAGAAGATTGACATCACCTATGCTGAGGCAAGCTGCAACTCCAAGAAAGAGGACCCAAGAAAACAAATTCCAAGTACAAGCCCATTGCTAAGAGGACCAGAGACCCCTCCCTCAAGAGAGAGGCTCGCTGTGTGCTCTGTGTGAGGAGGGAACAAAACCTCTTACCTTATCCCACAGGCAAGAGCGGCCAAACGCCGGGCCTCCCTCTCCAAGGAGGTCCTACTAATGAACCTAGGCATCATCCTGCCCAGCATAAAACCAACAGGAGTGATTGTAAGTATTTTCCCTGCATTTCTGAACTCCCAGTCCACCCTTCCCTTGTAGTCTGGCTTATCATAGCCCTGCCCCCTGCAGAGCCCAGAGTATTTGGCAATTACTCGAGAGGCCTGAGCATTGTGTGGGCTGCTGGACAGCAGCACAGAAACAGTGACTCAGTGGAAGTTGGGGGGCATGAGGAGAGAGAGACGCACTGCCCCAGGTCAGACTTTGGCAGTGCCCTCCCCTGATTATGTTGCCCACCACAGGGAACCAGGATTCAGCCCCTCAGGTTTTCGGGACAGAACTGCCTGTGGATCCTTCTTATCGAGTTGCTAGAGACCCTCTGAACTCTCCCTGTTAAGCAGTGATTGTACTACCTGGGACAATCAGATTAGAGCTCTTGACCTCAGCTATCCACCCCAGGACCCTCCAAGGTTGAGCCATGAATGTGTTGTAGCAGGAGGGACTGATTCTTGTCCCCCAGCTATTGCTGGTGGGGGGTCAGGGTGCCACAGTTGATTGTACCTCTCCCCAGATGAGATTTCAATCTAATACCACAACTCATTAGGATTGGATAGCGCTTGACTACAAGACATAGCCTGCCAGCCATATCACGCCAATCAGGTCCTCAGAGTCTTTGGCAGCAGCTCTGAAAGGGACCTTTGTAAAGCTGTAGGAGAAAGCCACAATCACCAGCCCTAACTCATTGGTCAAGGGCTGGTTAACTCTACATCCTGGGACCCTCAATCCAATCTCAACCTACCAGTTTTACTAGGAAAACTATAGAAAATAATCATGTGGTGGAAACAGTGGAAAAACTCTGGGAACATGAATAATCAGAGTAGATCAACTTCCCCAAGGAATGGCACAGGAGATACAACAGAAGATGCCATTCGTAGACAAATGGCTGAACTGTCAGAAACAGAAATCGGAATATGGACGGCAAATAAAATGAATAGAATGGAAGAAAAGATGGAAATAGAAATCCAAAGAGTTGTTCAAATCTGTCTGAAGAAATTAGTGAATTCAAGCACAAAATCACCAAGGATATGGACAGAATGAGAAAAGAGACAGTAGGGCTGAAGGAAATGAAAAAGTTATTCAAGGAGCTTAGAAATACAGTAGAATACCTCAGTAACAGAGTTGAGCAGGCAGAAAAAAGAATCTCTGAAACTGAAAACAAGCCTTTTTGAACATTCCCAAGCATTCGAAGATGCAGAGAAAGAGAAGGCAAAAACAGATCATTCCCTGAGAGAGTTGTGGGATCATTCCAAAAGATCAAACATCTGACTTACAGGGATTCCTGAGGGAGAAGAGGATAGTCCTTAAAGGTACACTCTGCTCCAAGATAATATGGAGGAGAATTGCAAGAGACACAGAAATTCAGACAGTAGACAGTTTCAGAACCTCAGCAAGACTCAATCCACATAAAGCATCTCCTAGACACACTGCAATTAACTTTGCCAAAATTAATACGAGGAAAATTCTATCAGCAGCCAGACGTACGAAAAGCATTACCTACAAAGAGAGAAATATTAGAGTGACTACAGATCTCTCAGCTGAAACCTTTCAAGTCAAAACAGGATGGTCATTGACCTTCAATCTCCTAAAACAAAACAACTTTCAGCCCAGGATCCTATAATCCAGCTAAATTCAGTTTCATTTGTGAAGGGGAAATCAAATACTTTACTAACATGCACATGTTGAGGAAATTTGCCATAACTAAACCAGGTCTCCAGGAAATACTCAAACCCATAATGACCAGCACAATGGTCTACCACCAAAATAAGCTCACCCAGATTTTATCAAACAAAATCTAACTTTCACAATGGTGAAAGACTTAAAAATATCCACTGGACCTTTGAAAAACATGACAGCCAAGACACTACCATGTTTAGCAATTCTCTCAATTAATGTGAATGGCTTAAATCGTCCTCTAAAGATGCACAGGTTAGCTGGCTGGATACAAAAATTCAGGCCAGGTATCTGTTGTCCACAAGAGACTCACCTTACCTCAAAAGATAAAAAAAGACTCAGGGTGAAGGGATGGACATCTGTAATACAGGCAAATGGTAATCAGAAAAAAGCAGGGGTTGCAATTTTATTTGCAGATACAAGAGGATTTAAACCAACAAAGATAAGGAAAAACTAAGATGGACACTATATATTTGTCAAGGGAAACACTCAACATGAAGAGATTTCAATAATTAACATTTATTCACCCTATCTAAATGATCCCTGAGTTTATAAAGAAAACCCTAACAGATATGAATAATGTGATATCTTCCTGCACTATAACAGTTGAAGATTTTAACACCCCTTTGTCAGTTCTGGATAACTCCTCCAAGAAGAAACTAAACAAAGAAATAATAGACTCAAACTTGACCCTAGAACAAATGGACTTAACAGACATCTATAGAACACTTCATCCTAATACAACTAAATATACATTCTTTTTGTTTTTTCTTTTTCTTTCTTTCTTTTTTTTTGAGACAGACTCTCACTTTGTCACCTTGGGTAGAGTGCTTTGGCATCATAGCTCACAGCAACCTAGACTTGTACTCAAGAGATTCTCTTGCTTCAGCCTCCACAAGTACCTGGGACTACAGGTGCCCACCACAACACCTGGCTATTTTTAGAGACAGCGTGATCTCTAACTTGTGCGCTCAGGCAATCCGCCCACCTCAGCCTCCCTAAGTGCTGGGATTACAGGTGTGAGCCACCGCACCCAGCCTGATTCTTCGCATCAGCCCATGGATCATCCTCCCAAACTGATATTGTAGGACACAAATCTAATCTCAACAAATTTAAAAAAACAGAAATTATTCTTTGTATCTTCTCAGACCATCATAGAATAAAAGTTGAACTCAACAGCAACAGAAATATTCATCCTTAAACATCAAGTCATGGAAATCAAACATTAAGTCATGGAAACTAAATAACCTTAGGCTGAATGATAGCTATCTCAAAGACGCGATTAAGAAGGAAATCATCAAATTTTTGGAACAAAATGATAATGAGGACACAAATTATCAAAACTCGTGGGATACTGCAATGTCAGTCCCAAAAGGAAAATTTATAGCATTAGAAGCCTTTATCAAGAAAACAGAAAGCGAGCAAGTCAACAACCTAATGTGTCATCTCAAGCAACTAGAAAAGGAAGAACAATCCAACCCCAAACCGAGCAGAAGAAAAGAAATAACCAAAATTAGAGCAGAATTAAATGAAACTGAAAACAAAAGAATCATTCAAAAGATCAACAAAACAAAAAGTTGGTTCTTTGAAAAGATTAATAAAATTGATAAACCTTTGGCTAGCCCAGCCAGAAACAGAAAAGTAAAATCTAATAACCTCAATCAGAAACAATAAAGGAGAAATAACAATAGATACCACAGAAATTCAAAAAAATACTCAATGGTTACTACAAAAAACTCTTTTCTCAGAAATACGATAATTTGGAGGAAACTGACCAATACCTGGAAGCGTGCCACCTTCCTAGACTCAACCAGAAAGAATTAGAAATTTTGAATAGCACTGAAAGAGCATCAACTGCACAAAAATCTCCCAAAAAAGAAAAGTCCAGGAACAGATGGCATCACATCAAAATTCTACCAAACCTTCAAAGACAAACTAGTACCTATATTACATAACCATTTCCAAGACATAGAAAAAGAAAAGAATCCTCCCCAATACATTCTATGAAGCAAATATCACCTTAATCCCCAAACCAGAAAAGAACCCAACAAAGAAAGAAAATTATAGACCAATATCATTAATGAATATCAATGCAAAAATATTTAATAAGATTCTAGCAAACAAAATTCAACAACACATCAAAGAAATTATACAACATGACCAAGTTGGTTTTAATCCAGGGTTACAAGGCTGGTTCAACATACATAAATCTATAAATATAATACACCACATAAATAAAAAATAAAGACCACATGATTCTATCAATTGATGCAGAAAAAGCTTTTGATAATATCCAGCATCCTTTCATGATTAGAACACTTAAGTAAATAGGCTTAGATGGGACATTTCTTAAAACTGATAGAGGCCATCTACAGCAAACCCACAGCCAATATCATCTTGAATGGAGTAAATTTGAAAACATTTCCACTCACATCTGGGACTAGACAAGGATGCCCATTGTCACCACTGCTATTCAACATTGTAATGGAAGTCCTAGCTATCACAATTAGGCAAGAAAAGGCAATTAAGGGTATTCAAATGGGGTCAGAGGAGGTCAAACTCTCACTCTTTGTGGATGACATCCTTTTATACCGGGAAAACTCCAGGGACTCAACTATAAACCTCTTAGACGTGATCAGGAATACAGCAGAGTCTCAGGTTACAAAATCAATCCTTACAAGTCAGTAGCTTTTATATTTGCCAACAATAGTCAAGCTGAAAATATAGTCAAGGACTCTATTCCTTTTACCGTAGTGTCAAAGAAGATGAAATACCTGGAAATTTATCTAACAAAGGAAGTGAAAGATCTCTAGAATGAGAACTATAAAATCCTGAGAAAAGAAATAGCTGAAGATGTTAACAAGTGGAAAACAATACCAGGCTCATGGCTTGGAAGAATCAACCTTGTTAAAAGGTCCACACTACCCAAAGCAATCTACAGCTTTAATCCCTATCAAAGCACCGATGTCATACTTTAAAGAACTTGAAAAAAATAGTACTTTGTTTTATAGGGAATCAGAAAAAACCTCGAATAGCCAATACATTACTCAGAAATAAGAAAAAATCAGGAAGCATCATATTACCAGACTTCAGATTATACTATCAATTTATAGTGATCAAAACAGCATGGTACTGGCACAAAAAGAGAGATAGACATATGGAATAGAATAGAAAACCAAGAGCCACATATTGTTATTTGATCTTTGATAAGCCTAACAAAGACATACGTTGGAAGAGACTCCCTATTTATTTAACAAATGGTGCTAAGAGAACTGGTTAGCAACCTGTAAAAGATGGAAACTGGACCCCCACCTTTCACCACTAACAAAAATTGATTCTCACTGGATAAAGACTTAAACTTAAGACATGAAACTATAACAACAACTGGAAGACAGCGTGGGTAAAACACGTGAAGAAACTGGACTGGGAAAATATTTTATGAGGAAGACCCTCCCTGACAATTGAAGCAACACTAAAAATATACTACTAGAATTTGATCAAGCTAAAAAGCTTCTGCATAGCTAATGGCACTGTAAGTAAAGCAAACACACAGCCATCAAAATGGGAGATTTTTGCAGGTTATGTTTCCAACAAAGGTCTGATAACTAGAATCCACAAAGAACTCAAACTAATCGGTAAGAACAAAAAAAGAAAAAACACTTTTTTTGTGGACAAGAGAATTGAACAGAAACTTCTCTGAAGATGACAAGGTGCATGGCCTACAAACACATGAAAAAAGGTTCATCATCTTTAATCATCAGAGAAATGCAAATCAAAACCACTCTGAGATAACACCTAACCCTAGTAAGATTAGCCCATGTCACAAAATCCCAAAACTGCAAATGTTGGTTGGCATGGATGTGGAGAAAAAGGAACACTTCTACATTGCTGGTGGGACTGCAAACTAATGCAGCCCTTTTGGAAAGAAGTATGGAGAAGTCTCAAAGAACTAAAAGTTGATCCCACAATTATCATTACTAGGTATCTACCTAGATGAACAAAAGTCATTTTACAACAAAGATATTTGCATCAAAATGTTTACTGCAACCCAATTCACAATAGCCAAGTTGTGGAGCCAGCCTAAATGCCCAGGAACTCATGAAAAGATAAACAAATGGTGGTATATGTATACCATGGAATACTATGCAGCTATAAAAAAGGAGAAAACTTTACATCTTTTATGTTAACCTAGATGGCGCTAGAACATATTCTTAGTAAAGTATCTCAAGAATGGAAAAAAAAGTATCCAATGTACTCAATACTATTATGAAACAAATATAGATACACTTATACATTCATATGAATGATAAAACACAAAGACAGTCCACAAAGAGAGGAGAGAGGAGTGAGGGGGGAGGGGAGGGAGGACGAGTGGAGGGAGGGTATCTGGTGGATGTACACAGTGCAAGGGTACATTTCACAACAACTAAAAGTATATTATAAATATCTTACCACAAAAACAAGTGAGGTGATGATTATGTTAATTAGTTTGATTTAAACATTCCACCTTGTATATCAAATTATCACATTATACCCCATAAATGTATACAGTTATGATTTAATAAAAATGAAATTTAAAAAAAATGTAGCTAAATGTCTTACAGAGTCCATGTTCTTCTTTTTTTCTTTTTGCC
This sequence comes from Perodicticus potto, assembly GCA_963574655.1. Taxonomy (NCBI): domain Eukaryota; kingdom Metazoa; phylum Chordata; class Mammalia; order Primates; family Lorisidae; genus Perodicticus; species Perodicticus potto. The sequence goes on from CAUYRH010031799.1 coordinate 9,385, forward strand.
CAGAGTCCATGTTCTTATCCACCTCTCCTAGATCTAAAGAGTAACTAGCTTAGGCCATGCAGTTCAAAGGTGATATTTTATAAATAGTTAATGCAAAGGGGGACCTCAATATTAGTTTCAAATACAGAATATTTTAGTAGTTCACAATGAAAGTATCAGGATTCTATCTAAAATGAGCTACAATATTTCACAGAAGAAACTTAATGAACAAGAAAGGACAATTGTTCTCACTACTTTTTGTAATCAATTTAACTCCTGGATTTCAACAAAATTTAGAATAAACCTACAAAATAAATAAACCTTTATTACTATAGCCCAGGGATTCGGGTATTAATCTTGATACCATTAACTTAGACACCTACTTTAAAAGGTAGCAATAAATTCCAAGCAATTCTATTTAGAAAGGTAAGTACGCAGTCAACATCAAGATGGCGTGAGGTCTTAGAGAAGATAAAAGATAAAAAAAAATCTTCTTTTAATGGATGTTATGACAATGTATACACTTAGAAAAGAGCAACTGTAGTTACTACTGACGTTTTTATTACCACTAGATTTTTTATATTTTTATTTTTTATTTTTTATTACCACTAGATCAAAAATATTCCAGCTAAAAGAGCCTAAGAAACTCCATTAACTTTAAAAAAAAAAAAAAAAGATGAGGGCTTGGCACCTGTGGCTCAACGGGCTAAGGCGCCAGCCACGTACACCTGAGCCGGCAGGTTCGAATCCAGCCTGGCCTGCCAAACAACAATGATGGCTGCAACCAAAAAATAGCCGGGCATTGTGGCGAGTGCCTGTGGTCCCAGCTACTTGGGAGGCTGAGGCAAGAGAATCGCTTAAGCCCAGGAGTTGGAGATTGCTGTGAGCGGTGATAACTACAGCACTCTACCTAAGGCAACAGCTTGAGGCTCTGTCTCAAAAAAAAAAAAAAAAAAAAGATGAGGTTTTTGAAAAACATTATGTTTTATAAACAAGGTTTAATCTTAACTTTTATAGTAAAAATAAGATAACCTACCATCAGTTTTCCATTTATAATCACCCTGACAATAACATTCATAAGCCTAGTTATTTCCATGTCCACTTTACACTCTCCTAACAAGTTATCATTTTAAAGTTTAACTTTTTTTGAACAGAAATTCAAGAAAGGCTGGGACAAAGTTAATACAAGGCAGCAAAACTGCACTTTGCTGTCAATCATTAGACTGTGCCTACACTGGAGAGTGAAGAAAAGACATTCACTAAATTTACATACACCTCGATATAAAGTGACTTTCAAGTCTGTGGCAATATGAACGACAGAAAAGTTGGCTTCCACCTTATTCCAACAACATGAATATGTCAAATAATCTACCACTGAACAAACGATAAAGGTACCAGCTTTAGGTAACAGAAGTTTTTTCTAAAAGTGGGTCTATAAATCTGTACTGAATGGAACATGCAACAAGAGAACAAAAAATGAAATTATCCTGGAGCACAATGTTTTTGTACTTTGACCAATCATTTAATCTGCCCTACTGGTGATTTTTGAAAATAATTTATTGGGTAAGGTATATTTTATCCACTACCCTTACTTATTTACTTCAATTTCAGAATATAACTTAATCATGATCACAGGACAGTAATGTTTATTAAATTTTTATATTTTAATAAAAGAATATATATCCAATTGTTATTTCTTAATTATTTTAACTGTTTCATTCCCTCTACCTGTTCATAGTTGCCATGTGATTTGAGAAATGGAAGCATTTAACTTCCTCAACTATCGATACACTCTTGATTTCACTAAAGACAAAGCTTTTGGGGGAAAAGAAACACAAACTATCCTATCAGTAAGTTTTACACTATATGGTCAGGAGGGCAGGGAGAATAAGAGGAGGAGACGGCACAGAATTATTATGCTATATGTGAACTACTCACCGAAGTTCGGTCAGGCTCTCCATCTGGCAAACCTGTCTCCATAATGAAAGAAGATAGGTTTATGCTTCTCTATTATTGTTCAGCCATCCTGAATATGTGCAAATCCTAGAAGAATAAATTATATGCATTAGGACTGGTACAAAATTGTGCTAAGTCGAAAATAAAGCATTAAGTATATTAGGAGGGAGAAATCATGTCAGGCTAAGGTTATTGGGGAATCCAATATTGGAAAAAACAAATTTTGATGTTGGCTTGATGAGTGGTAATGATTCAGAGAAAAATGAAACACGAAAAAAATATTCCAAATGAAGAGAAATAGTAACACATGAGATTGGCTAAAATTTAAAAGGATGCTTAAATCTATTTACAATGAATGAAATAAAATGAGTTGCTATTACATTGATTAAAAAACTAAAGAGTATGGTAAAATCCAACATCAAAAACAATGTAGGAAAACATATTCTCATATACTTTCGTGATTCAAATATAAATCAAGACCCCTTTTGAAGGACAATTTAAAATATATATGCTTTCACCTAGCAATTTCAAAGCTGGAAATTTTTCTGTAGGTATAGACATAAAAGCACACAAAAATATGTGAATAAACACATCCATCAGAATAATAGGTATGATGAGAAAAGTCAGAAACAACCCTTACATCCATAATTAGGCACGTCTTTAAATTATACTATAGACATACAACAAAATATCACGTAGTAATTTGTTTTGTTTTTTCGTTTTTTTGGGGGGGGATAGAGCCTCAAGCTGTCACCCTGGATAGAGTGCCATGGCATCCCAGCTCACTGCAACCTCCAATTCCTGGGCTCAAGCGAGTCTCTTGCCTCTGCCTCCCAAGTAGCTGGGACTACAGGCACCCGCCACAACGCCAGGCCCTTTTTGGGTTGCAGCCGTCATTGTTGTTTGGCAGGCCCAGTCTGAATTCGAACCCGCCTTAGCCCGTTGAGCCACAGGTGCCGAGCCGTAATTTTTTTTTAAATAAGGTAGATCTGTGTATTCTAAACTAGAAAGATGAACACCTGTAAAAAGCAAACGATAGAACATTATACATTCTTTGTGCTGCTGTATTTTTCCATCTTTACCACAAATATTTATCGCTTTTATACAGATGTACCTCATTGTTACGGCACTTTGCTTTATAGCATTTTGCAGACATTGCAGTTGTCTTTTGTTAACAAACTAAAGATTTGTGGCAACGCTGTATCAAGTGAGTCTCTCAGTGCCATTTTTTAACAGCATGAGCTGACTTCATGTCTCTTTCACATTTGAGTAATTCTCACAATGTTTCAAACTTTTCCATTATTAGTATATCTGTAATGGTGATCTATGGTCAGTAATCTTTGCTATTAATATTGTGTAATAATTGTTGGAAGACAGCACAAATCTCCACCCACATAAGATGGCAAACTTAACAAATGTGGTGCTTATGTTCTGATTCCTCCATCAACCAGCCATTCCCCTGTCTTCCTTATCCCTGAGTCACAATAATATTGAGATTAGGCCATTAATAACCCTACAAGGGCCTCTAAGTGTTCAAGTGAAAAGAAAAGCTGCATTTCTCTCATTTGAAATCAGAAGCTAGAATGATTAAGCTCAGTGAGGAAGGCGCATCAAAACTGAGACAGGCTATAAGCTAGGCTTCTTTCACCAGAGACAAGTTGGGAATGCAAAGGAAAAGTTCTTGAAAGAATTTCAAAGTGCTACTCCAGTGAACAAATGAATGATAAGAAAGCAAAAAGCCTTACTGCTGATATGGAGAAAGTTTTAGCAGTCTAGATAGTAAATCAACCCTACCACAAAATTTCCTTAAGACAAATCCTAATCCAAAGCAAGGCCCTAGCTCTACCAATGCTATGAAGTCGGAAAGAGGTGAGGAAGCTGCAGAGAAAAAGTTTGACGCTAACAGACAAAAGGTTTGAGGAAAGAAGCCATCTCCACAGCATAAAAGTACAAAGTGAAATACAGAGCTGATGAAGAAGCTGCAGCAAGTTGTCTAGCTCCAGCTGAGATCACTGAGGAAGGTGGACACACTTTACAGATTTTCCAGGTAGACAAAATGGGCTTATCCCAGATGATGACATGTGGGATTCTCGTAGCTAGAGAGGAGAAACTGCCTGGCTTCCAGACAGACTGACTTTCTGGTTAGGGAGCAATGCAGCTTCTAACTTTAAATTGAAGCCAATACTCACTTACCAAACCAAAAATCATAGGGCCCTTAAGAATTGTGTTCTGGGCTCGGTGCCTGTGGCTCAGTGGGCTAAGGCACCAGCCACGTACACCTGAGCTGGCGGGTTAGAATCCAGCCTGGGCCCGCCAAACAACAATGACGGCTGCAACCAAAAAATGGCCAGGCGTTGTGGCGGGCGCCTGCAATCCCAGCTACTTGGGAGGCAGAGGCAGGAGACTCGCTTGAGCCCAGGAATTGGAGGTTGCTGTGAGCTGTGATGCCATGGCACCCTATCCAGGGTGATAGCTTGAGGCTCTGTCTCAAAAAAAAAAA